>JBBGZY010001749.1:1075000-1249967 GCA_037952925.1 Lithobates clamitans | reverse complement strand
CAGAGGAGGGAGAGAGGAGGGGAGGGGGGGGAGAGAAGGGGAGGGAGGGAGACAGGGGAGGAGGGGGAGGGAGGGAGAGGGGGGAGGAGGAGGGAGGGAAAGGGGAGAGAAAGGGGAAGGGGAGGGAGGGGGAAGGGGAAGGGGAGGGAGGGGGAAGGGGAAGGGGGAGGGAGGGAGGGGAAGGGGGAGGGAGGGGGAAGGGGGAGGGAGGGGGAAGGGGAAGGGGGAGGGAGGGGGAAGGGGAAGGGGAGGGAGGGGGAAGGGGAAGGGGAAGGGGAGGGAGGGGGAAGGGGAGGGAGGGGGAGGGGGAAGGGGAAGGGGAGGGAGGGGGAAGGGAAGGGGAGGGAGGGGGAAGGGGAAGGGGAGGGAGGGGGAAGGGGAGGGAGGGGGAAGGGAGGCAGGGAGAGAGAAAGGAGGGAGAGAGAGAGAAGAGAGGGAGAGAGAGAGAAGGGAGGGAGAGAGGGAGCTTGCAGAGCGTGCAGGCGTAGGCAGTGACGGTGTTCATATTTCATGCAGAGCTTTTTGGAGTAGGCAGCGGTGGTGTAGCTTGCAACTTAACATGCGCTCCACCAAATCCACCTTGTTTGGCTTCTCCTCCTGTCCTTTCTGTCGCTCACTCTGACTTGACATAGCGGCGGAAGTTATACAACGCCCGGCTCTGCCCACAAGAAATTATCTTAAAGTGGATGTAAACCCGATTCATGAAATTTGAGCTGGGCACATACTGTATATCTGCAGTGTTTTCTTATCTCTCTTCAAAGCCCTAAGTCCCGTGGCTTTCTCCCTGCTCCGTTCTTCTGTCAGCATGATAACTTCTGACAAGTTCTCCGTCAACTGTGATAGAACCAGGCTGAATTTTGTGTTGTGGTGGGTGCTATAAATAGATTAGCGGAGAGCTTGACGAGTCACAGCACAGCTCTGTATCTGCCTATGTGGGGTGGGGTGCCTTTCCTCCAACTGTACCCTAGGGTGAGCAAAGAATCCACACCTACTGCTGAATGAGGAAGAGAAAATTCTAACAGGACTTGCACTTTCCAAAAACGGTATATAAAGCTGAAGACAGCAAATATACATGTAAAACTTATGTAGGAGGATTTGTTTCATCTGTGTATCATCTGAGGCTGTTCACTTCACTGGGTAGAAGAAAAGGGTTTACATCCACTTTAACCACCAACACGTGCAATGTGTTAATTACCGCACAATCGTAAAAATACCCCAACTGATTTACCGCAAGCGTTATTTTACCGAAATGTTATTAGCTGTTATTTAACTCTTAGTGAATTGACCCCCTGGTTATTAAACATCCCAAGGGGGCAATTTATTTGAGAACTGCACGTTAGAAAAAAATTTCTCTGAACAAGAGAATTTTACAGGGAAAAGTTTTGTCCAAAGGTTCATAGAATAGGAGATAGTTAAGGTTAAAAATATGAATAGAGAAGAACTGGAAAATTTCGGAAATTCGGAATTCGAATTCGGAAGTTTGGAAATTCGAATTTTCAGAAATTTGAAAATTTGAAAATCCAAAATAAGAATGAAAATCTGAAAACCCGAAAATCTGAAATAATAACTATTAAATTATAGGTATTGGAATTTCCCCCTCAAATTTGGCTGAATTTTTCGGAAATTTTGGAATTTGGAAATTTCAGAAATTGGAAAAGTAGTTAGTGACCGTAGCGTGCACAAATTTATCCGAAGTTACGAATTATCTGAAATAATGAATGCCTTATCTAAAAAAGAATGGAACAGAACAATCTGATTAAAATAATAAATAACAATAATAATAATAAAACGTTTTTATTAGAGGTGCACCGAATTTTCGGCTCCTGAAAATTATCGGCCGAAAACGATGTTTTTTTTCCAATCGGCCGAATGAAAAAAACAGCCGATACCGAAAGGGGGGTGGTCCTCCCCGGGTGCTGCCCATTGCGGGAGTGTCATCCTGGCGGGCCCAGTCCTCCACACCCTCCTCCTCTCCTCGATCTCTGTGTGTCATGGAGTTGAATTGCCCAGCTGTAGGAAAAGTGTCCCGCCTCCTGTGATAGAGGGCACACTGATCCAATGGTGGGACATTGAATCAGCACAACGTGATTACAGGAGGCGGGACATTGTTACTGCGGCCCAGGCAATTCAAATACAGCTCCGTGACACACAGCGATCGCCGCTGATGTGGGCACAGGCAGGCTGCATATGATGGGCACTGGTAAAGCTGCTGGGCACTGGCAAGCTGCATATGATGGGCACTGGTGGGGATGCTGGGCACTGGCAAGCTGCATATGACAGGCGCTGGTGGGCTGCATATGACTGGCAGTGGCGAGGCTGCTGGGAACTGGCATGCTGCATATGACGGGCACTGGTGGGGCTGCTGGGCACTGGCAGGCTGCATATGACGGGCACTGGCAGGCTGCATATGACTGGCACTGGCGAGGCTGCTGGGCACAGAGGCAGGCTGCATATGATAGGCACAGAGGCAGGCTGCATATGATAGGCACTGGTGAGGCTGCTGGGCACAGACACTAGTGAGGCTGTATGCAACATGCACTGGTGAGGCTGCACGCGACATGCACTGGTGAGGCTGCATGTGACGGGCACTGGCGAGGCTGCATGTGACGGGAATTGGTGAGGCTGCTTAGCACAGGCAGGCTGCATATGAAGGGCACTGGTGAGACTGCTGGGCACAGACAGGCTGCATGTGATGGGCACTGGTGAGGCTGCATTGATCATTGTATCATGTCTGCTAGAGGTGCACCGAATGGAAATTTTGCTAATACTATTAGCAGTGTGTTTAAGTAAGAGATTGCAGACATGATACAAGAGATGGTTAGAGACTGCATTTTTCTTAACCTTTCTTGCACTAAAGGTGTCAATAATGGCCAACAATAAATTCATATTAATTTAATCTGATGATATTAATTAAAAATATGAATATAATACAATTATATATAAAAATATAAATATTTTTTAAAAACTGTCATTTTCGGTATCAGTTTTCGGCCTAGTGCATCCTTCATTTTCAGTTTCGGCACCAAAAATTTCAATTCTGTGCACCCCTACTTATTATTATTATAATTTATTATAAATTTGTTCCATTCCATTTGTTTAGATGCGGCATTCGTTATTTCGGATAATTTGTAACTTCAGATACATTTGTATTCGTTACATTCAAACACAGCCAAATTTGAAAGGAAATTCCAATACCTATAATTTAATAGTTAGTTATTATTAGTTAGTTATTTCGAATTTTACTGATTTACTTTTTTTTGGATTTTCGAATTTCCTAATTCCGAAAATTCGAAAACTTGAAAATACGGAAATCAGAGAATTTGAAAATTCGGAAATTTTCGGTTTTCCGAATTTTCTAATTTCCAAATTTCCTTATGCCGAATTTTCGAAAAAAGCAAAAAAATGAAACGAAAACTAACACATTTTTTTGTCAATGCACATGTCTAACCCATACTTTTTTTTTAAGGGATAGTTTGAACAGATCTGTTCTGGATCCTCCTAAAACTGATTCCTTCCAATTTTCTGGATTGGAAGAATTTACGACCTGTCAAAAATGTCATGCACGCTGGACATCGAAAGTGAATTTGAGGAAGCGAAAATAATTTATAGCCTCTGCCACGGGTGAAATGATTAAAGTTGAGGACTTTGTTGTGAAACAGAAGGGGTCATTTACATGATCAAATGTCCATGTGGCCTGCAATATATAGGACGAACATATAAATGCTTGGCCACAAGAATTAGAGAACACATGAATAATATCAAAACTGGATATGAGAAACACAGTGGGGGTTATTTACTAAAGGCAAATTCACTTTACACTACAAGTGCACTTGAAAGTGCAGTCGCTGAAGATCTGAAATGAGGGGAAGCTCTGCTGATTTTATTATCCAATCATGTGCAAGCTAAAATGCTGTTTTTTATTTTCCTTGCATGTCCCCCTCAGATCTACAGTGACAGCACTTGAAAGTGCACTTGTAGTGGAAAGTATATTTTCCTTTAGTAAATAATCCCCAGTGTGTCAAAACATTTTAAATTTAAGCATTATCAGGGTCCTAGTCCATTATCCTTCTGGGGGGTTGAAAAAGTTAAGAAACATTTTCTTAGGAAAATGAGCCAAAAAGAATCCTGGTGGATTTATAAAACAAAGGTTCCTGCACCAGGTTGCTTGAATAGAGAAGTCAATCTTAATTGTTTTATTAATAGTTCTTTAGGTTTTTAGAATTAGGAGTTGCTGCTGATATTTATTAGGTGCTATTTTAACAGAGAGACAAGAAAAGGTTGTTTTCCCGTTTTTTGTGCAGTATGATATAGCTAATATATTGTATGTCTCTGATTATTATTATTAATTTTTTTTTTACAGTATATTTTTACATATAATGTTCAAAGCTTTATTGCTCCTATATATTAAAAATAGGTGCATGTCTCTGATGTGCATTACATACTTAGGTTGAAAAAAGACACAAGTCCATTTAGTTCAATCAATAAAAAAAAAGAAAAGTCATACAATTACATATACAAAATCCTATACCCAAAGTTGATCCAGAGGAAGGCGAAAAAGCCCCAGCAAAGCATGAACCAATTTGCTACAGCAGGGGAAAATGTCCTTCCTGATCCCCCAAGAGGCAATTGGATTTTCCCTAGCTCATCTATACCTATAAATGTTAGTACCCAGCTATATTATGTACATTTAGGAAAGAATCCAAGCTTTTTTGAACCCTTTTGCTGCCAGGCCCTGTGCTCCACTTTTAAACTTAGCTGGCCAGGACATTTTTGCAATTTTTCCATTGCTTTTTTTTTTCCCTTACAGCATTCAGAGTTTGTTTAAGACCCCCCAAACCATATATTTTCCGAAAGCACATTACCAGTAGAATACAAATAAGGTGCTACTGATTTTTAAGGCACCGCAAAATTTGCACAAGTGTTTATTAAAACAATATTTTGTGTAGTATATAGTATTAGTCACTAGTCACGCAGGTGTACAGATTGGCTTTTGAGTCAATGCACGTTGTTTACTACTGATTGTGTTTTTACATTGGAGCTCTTCACATAGTGATTTGCTGTAGATTATACTCTTCAGATAACTATAGATCTATGTAAAGCACTGTATAAAAACATTATAACCATCTTGTTTGCCTAGGATGCTTAATCTTCCATCACCAAAAGACAACCTATCGATAGTTATACGGGTATTGGCCTTAACCACCTGCCGACCACTCATGGTAAATATATTGCAAGGGGTGACGGCAGGCACAGTCACGTACATGTACGTGACTGGCCTACTTCTGGGTTTGTTGGGCACAGCACAAGTTTGGCCGCTGATTTGAGCCAATGATTTAAGCCGAAACCTGCTTATTGGCTGTATCCAATCACACACAAAGTTCTTTGTTTCCAAACACACAGAACTGTGTACATAGCAACAGCGATCCGAAAAGCTGGGAGAAAAAAAATAGCCAGATCAGAAAGTAAAAGCAACACACATTACACATTGCTAGGCACACAGTTAACCCCTTAATTGCCCTAGATGTTAACACCTTCCTAGCCAGTGTCATTAGTACGGTGTCAATGTACAGCATTATCACTGATCACTGTATTAGCTTCACTAGCGACGTCAGTGTTAGTTAGTGACCCTCCCAGTCTGTGTCTGTTAGTGCCAGATTGTACGTCACCCTGTCAAAGTCCCACTATAAGGAGCTGATCACTGTCATTAGCATCTTTTTTTTATCAAAGACATGCAGCAGAATACATTTTGGCCTAAATTTATGAAGATTTTTTTTCTTTTTTATTGGATATGTTTTATTACATTGCTAATATTTTTTTTTTACATTACATTAACCACTTGAGCCCCGGACCATTATGCTGCCTAAGGACCAGAGGTCTTTTTCCAATTTGGCACTGCATCGCTTTAACTGCTAATTGCACGGTCATGCAATGCTGTACCCAAACGAAATTTGCGTCCTTTTCTTCCCACAAATAGAGCTTTCTTTTGATGGTATTTGATCACCTCTGCGGTTTTTATTTTTTGCGCTATAAACGGAAAAAGACCGAAAATTTTGAAAAAAAATGATATTTTCTACTTTTTGTTATAAAAAAAATCCAATAAAGTAAATTTTAGTCATAAATTTAGGCCAAAATGTATTCGGCCACATGTCTTTGGTAAAAAAAATGTCAATAAGCGTATATTTATTGGTTTGCGCAAAAGTTATAGCGTCTACAAACTAGGGTACATTTTCTGTAATTTACACAGCTTTTAGTTTATGACTGCCTATGTCATTTCTTGAGGTGCTAAAATGGCAGGGCAGTACAAAACCCCCCCAAATGACCCCATTTTGGAAAGTAGACACCCCAAGGAAATTGCTGAGAGGCATGTTGAACCCATTGAATATTTATTTTTTTTGTCCCAAGTGATTGAAAAATGACAAAAAAAAAAAAAAAAAAAAAAATATTTACAAAAAGTTGTCACTAAATGATATATTGCTCACACAGGCCATGGGCATATGTGGAATTGCACCCCAAAATACATTCAGGTGCTTCTTCTGAGTATGGGGATACCACATGTGTGGGACTTTTTGGGAGCCTAGCCGCGTATGGGGCCCCGAAAACCAATCACCGCCTTCAGGATTTCTAAGGGTGTAAATTTTTGATTTCACTCTTTACTGCCTATCACAGTTTTGGAGGCCATGGAATGCCCAGGTGGCACAAAACCCCCCAAAATGACCCCATTTTGGAAAGTAGACACCCCAAGCTATTTGCTGAGAGGCATATTGAGTCCATGGAATATTTTATATTTTGACACAAGTTGCGGGAAAGTGACACTTTTTTTTTTTTTTTTTTCATAAAGTTGTCACTAAATGATATATTGCTCACACAGGCCATGGGCATATGTGGAATTGCACCCCAAAATACATTTAGCTGCTTCTCCTGAGTATGGGGATACCACATGTGTGGGACTTTTTGGGAGCCTAGCCGCGTACGGAACCCCGAAAACCAATCACTGCCTTCAGGATTTCTAAGGGTGAAAATTTTTGAATTCACTCTTTACTGCCTATCACAGTATCGGAGGCCATGGAGTGCCCAGGTGGCACAAACCCCCCCCAAATGACCCCATTTTGGAAAGTAGACACCCCAAGCTATTTGCTGAGAGGCATGGTGAGTATTTTGCAGCTCTCATTTGTTTTTGAAAATGAAGAAAGACAAGAAAAAACATTTTTTTTTTTCTTTTTTCAATTTTCAAAACTTTGTGACAAAAAGTGAGGTCTGCAAAATACTCACTATACCTCTCAGCAAATAGCTTGGGGTGTCTACTTTCCAAAATTGGGTCATTTGGGGGGGTTTTGTGCCACCTGGGCATTCCATGGCCTCCGAAACTGTGATAGGCAGTGAAGAGTGAAATCAAAAATTCACGCCCTTAGAAAGCCTGAAGGCGGTGATTGGTTTTCGGGGTCCCGTACGCGGCTAGGCTCCCAAAAAGTCTCACACATGTGGTATCGCCGTACTCAGGAGAAGCAGCAGAATGTATTTTGGGGTGTAATTTCACATATTTCCATGGCATGTTTGAGCAATATATCATTTAGTGACAACTTTGTGCAAAAAAAAAAAAAAAAAATTTGTCTCTTTCCCGCAACTTGTGTCGCAATATAAAATTTTCCATGGACTCGACATGCCTCTCAGCAAATAGCTTGGGGTGTCTACTTTCCAAAATGGGGTCATTTGGGGGGGTTTTGAACTGTCCTGGCATTTTCTGCACAACATTTAGAAGCTTATGTCACACATCACCTACTCTTCTAACCACTTGAAGACAAAGCCCTTTCTGACACTTATTGTTTACATGAAAAAGTTATTTTTTTTTGCAAAAAAATTACTTTGAACCCCCAAACATTATATATTTTTTTAAAGCAAATGCCCTACAGATTAAAATGGTGGGTGTTTCATTTTTTTTTTCACACAGTAATTGCGCAGCGATTTTTCAAACGCATTTTTTGGGGAAAAAACACACTTTTTTAAATTTTAATGCACTAAAACACACTATATTGCCCAAATGTTTGATGAAATAAAAAAGATGATCTTAGGCCGAGTACATGGATACCAAACATGACATGCTTTAAAATTGCGCACAAACGTGCAGTGGCAACAAAATAAATACATGTTTAAAAGCCTTTAAAAGCCTTTACAGGTTACCACTTTAGATTTACAGAGGAGGTCTACTGGAAAAATTACTGCACTCGATCTGGCCTTCGCGGTGATACCTCACATGCATGGTGCAATTGCTGTTTACGTTTGACGACAGACCGCCGCTTGCGTTCGCCTTAGCGCGAGAGCAGGGGGCGACAGGGGTGCTTTTTTTTTTTTTTTTTTTTTCTTTATTATTTTTTTGCTTTTTTAATCTTACTTTTAAACTGTTCCTTTCATTTTTTTTTTTTAAATCATTTTTATTGTTATCTCGGGGAATGTAAATATCCCCTATGATAGCAATAGGTAGTGACAGGTACTCTTTTTTGAAAAAATTGGGGTCTATTAGACCCTAGATCTCTCCTCTGCCCTCAAAGCATCTGACCACACCAAGATCGGTGTGATAAAATGCTTCCCCAATTTCCCAATGGCGCTATTTACATCCGGCGAAATCTAAGTCATGAAATGCTCGTAGCTTCCGGTTTCTTAGGCCATAGAAATGTTTGGAGCCACTCTGGTCTCTGATCAGCTCTATGGTCAGCTGGCTGAATCACCGGCTGCATTCTCAGGTTCCCTGTTGAGACAGGAGAGCCAGAGAAAAACACGAAAGACGGTGGGGGGGGGCATTCCCTCCCACGGCTTGTAAAAGCAGTCTAGAGGCTAATTAGCCGCTAGGATTGCTTTTACATGAAAGCCGACCGCTGGCTGAAAAGAATGATACCAAGATGATACCTAAACCTGCAGGCATCATTCTGGTATAACCACTCAAAGTCATGAATGGCGTACCTGAAGACAAAAAAATGGTTAACAATGGTTAACAATAAACAGTAAACAGTAAAGTATAAATAATTACATACCTGAAAAACAAACATGATAAAACATAATAACAATAACAATAAAACATTGCAGAATAGAATACAGTAAAAAAAGAGCAGAACAATAGAGAGAGAGAATAGAGAGAGAGAGAACAATAAAACGACAACTATTTTTTTTTATTTTATATACATTTTTTTTTTTTTACACTTTTTTTGCAACTAACTTTTATAACTGTAACCGGTTCCAGGTTCGGGTCTCTCAAAATGCGATGGCATCTTGGGAGACCCTGTGAAAGTGTGTCTAGTCTGTGCAGTGCCCTACGCTATTACTCAACTAGTGTATAGTAGCGTTCAAAACATTCACCAATGCAAAGACCAGGATTGTCAGGACAGGAGGGAAAATAATAGCGGGTGTCATGCCTATATCCGCGCTTGCTGCAGACACAACATCTTTTTTGGGGGGTTCGCTGGGTAGGGGTACTCGGGAGGACATATAAATGCCTCTCATGCAGCCGACTGCATTTGGTTGGGGATGTGAATGGGGGAAGTAAGGGCGCTGCAGAAGCGGTGGGTTCCCAATTAGGATTGGCGAATGCAGCAGGAAGGGCATTATGGGCACGACGGTCCTGTGTTTGTCTTCTTGGTGGCAGCGGGACACTACTTGTGCTTGCCACCTCACCAGCTTGAACTGCACTTATGGGACTCGCCACGTCACCAAGTGTTACTGCAGTGCTGGTTTGGCTACGACCGGGGTGTACTACGCCGCTGGTGCTTGCCAGTTCCCCAAAACGCTACCAAAAAAACTGTTAGCGATCGCAGGGAATAGGCCTGACTCTGCGAACGCTGCAGTTATGCGTTTAGTCTTTTGTAAGTGACAGTGATCGATCGATACTGCACTTGGGTGGGCTGGGCCGGGCCGGGCGGAAGGGCAAAACGCAGGTGCTAGCAGGTATCTGGGCTGATCCCGCTAACACTGCGTTTTTGGGAACCCTAAACTGCTGGTGACACTAGTATAGATCTGATCGGATCAGATATTGATCCGATCAGATACTATACCACTAAGGGAGGTGTACGGTGCGTGCGTGGGTGTTAGCGGTACTGACGCTAACCTGACGCTGCCTGGGGCTGGTGCTTGCCAGTTCACCAAAACGCTACCAAAAAAACTGTTAGCGATCACAGGGATCAGGCCTGACTCTGCGAACGCTGCAGTTATGCGTTTAGTGTTCTGTAAGTGACAGTGATCGATCGATACTGCACTTGGGTGGGCTGGGCTGGGCCGAGCGGAGGGGCAAAACGCAGGTGCTAGCAGGTATCTGGGCTGATCCCGCTAACACTGCGTTTTTGGGAACCCTAAACTGCTGGTGACGCTAGTATAGATCTGATCGGATCAGATATTGATCCGTTCAGATACTATACCACTAAGGGAGGCGTATGCTGCGTGCGTGGGTGTTAGCGGTACTGGCGCTAACCTGACGGATGCCTGGGGCTGGTGCTTGCCAGTTCACCAAAATGCTACCAAAAAAACTGTTAGCGATCACAGGGATCAGGCCTGACGCTGCGAACGCTGCAGTTATGCGTTTAGTGTTTTGTAAGTGACAGTGATCGATCGATACTGCACTTGGGTGGGCTGGGCGGAGGCGCAAAACGCAGGTGCTAGCAGGTATCTGGGCTGATCCCGCTAACACTGCGTTTTTTGAACCCTAAACTGCTGGGGACGCTAGTATAGATCTGATCGGATCAGATATTGATGCGTTCAGATACTATACCACTAAGGGAGGCGTATGCTGCGTGCGTGGGTGATAGCGGTACTGGCGCTAATCTGACGCTGCCTGGGGCGACGCATATCACCGCCGGGCGATCAGGGGGCTAAACCTTTATTCGGTAATAAACGGCGGGTGCCCTGACACTATAAAAAATAAACGAACTAACCAGCGTCACCCGTATCGGTTATACGGTGATCAGTGGTGAAAGGGTTAACTAGGGGGCAATCAAGGGGTTAAAACATTTATTAGGTAGTATATGGGGGTCCCTGACGCTATAAAACGCTGACGGCGAACCTAAATATTTACCTCACTAACTAGCGTCACCAGCGACACTAATACAGCGATCAGAAAAATGATCGCTTAGTGACACTGGTGACAGCGGATGATCAAGGGGTTAAAACTTTATTAGGGGGGGTTAGGGGGGTATCCTAGACCTACAGGGGGGTAACAGTAACTGTGCTAACACAGTAACTGTCACAAACTGACACCTAGCAGTAATCAGAAAAAAAAAAAAAAAAACTGCTGGTGTCAGTTTGTGACAGGGGGGGGGGGTGATTGGGGGGGATCGGGGGACGATCGGGGGGGGGATCGGGGTGTAATGTGTGCCTGGCATGTTCTACTGTGTGTGTGTGTGTTGGTGCACTCACTCACATGTCGTCTCTCCTCGGGCCGGAACGGAAACTACCGACCCGAGGGGAGATGACATCACTTCCTTTGCTGCTGTTTAGCATACAGCAGCAAAGGAGTGTTCCTATTGGCCGGCGGCGATCGCGAGGGGGGGGCCACGAACGGATGGCCTCCCCCTCGTCTCCGATCGCCGGGGGACAAAACGGGACCGCCTCGGGCGGCGGGGGGGGTCCGATCGGACCCCCCACCCGCGGAAGGGAAATCACGTACATGTACGTGATTTTGCCTGCCCGTGCCGCCTTGCCGACATACATCGGCGTGAGGCGGTCCTTAAGTGGTTAACATGACCACATTTGTAATGTGGATGACAAAGCATGCATTGGATGCAGTTTGAGCCAGAACAGGAAGCTGTCTTGTCCCTTTGGTCAATAGGAATAGAAACAAGCTAGCTGAAGCAACACAGACATAGACATTCAGTCATGACACTATAAACTGCAACCACATGTGACACAACATGTAAGGCAAACAAACAGTACAGGAAATAAAAATGCACCGATATCTAGTTAAAACAAAAACATTTTAAAGTGTACGATACCTTTAAAGCAAACAGTAGTTCATGAAATATGTACACATAAAAAAGGACTTACCATTTGAAAAACAACGCAACCTTTCTCTCTTTCACAAGTCTGAAAAACAATTCTCTCTGTGGGAGACACATAATCCACAGTTTGGAGGACTTCTAAGAAAACACAGAAAAGACATGATTTAAAGTATAAAATTTACACTTACAGTGGTCAGACACTAATATAATATTTAAGCAACAGAAAAAGTTTAGGCGCCTGCTAATAAAACTCGCGTTAAAGGGTTAGTCATCATCCTAGAAGTCTTATCAGCTAGGAGTAACTCCTGGGGGGGAAAAAGGGGTAAAAGGTGAAGTAATATGTTCCATAAAGTGCTTAGACTTTAGTATTAAACTCTGTGCCAGTGGGATAAATTAGAGTTCAGTCTTGGTGATATAAACAGCCTCTCTAGGTTGATTGTTAAAAGGATTTATTGCAATGAATTAGCAAACTTACATAGAAACAGTCTCAAAAGCCAGTATTCTATCCACAGATCGTAATCTTCCATTAGGCCATGACTGTCCCTGGATGAAAGGGACCTCGGTGTGTCACTGTGGGTGCCATCAGCGTTGTGGGCATGGATGATATTAGACCCAGGTGGCAAAGCGGACGGTAACCGGGGGAACCTCTGATCCGTTCCGAGGGTGGTGTATACCCGGTGAGCGGCTCCACACATGTTCCTGCTGTGGCTCCGTACGTTTGTGGCGTCCGGCGATGACGTCGCTCGCCTGCGCCATAGGAACCTGGCAGAAACCAATGGGAGAAGTGGGAGGAGGCCCAGGGAGGCAGTTGTGAACGTGGTCCCTCACCGTGACAACATGTTTCGCATCCAATGCTTTGTCAAGTCATGTGACGGGCCAAACCAATGGGGTGTAAAATACCCGAAAACCAGAAGACAACAAAGAATTGGGACGTGTGCTAGGCTGTGAACACACCTGTGACCCTTCGCTCCAGGAGAACATGTTAGGATGTCAGTGCACTTGTATTAAATAATTAAAAACAATGAAAAGACTTATTATTGTACATAATTGATGCAGAAAAAAAGAAAAGAAAAAGAAAAAGGAAAAGAGAAAAACAGACATATAAGATGGCGCGATCACCAAACGGAATATTGATAAAAAATGGATATAAAATAGCAGTTACAAAGCTCCCTGGGATGAGCAGTCTTTCAGGCACAGATACCAAATCCAGTGAAATAGTGACAAACAGTGCGGTGTTTATTTGTGATATATACAAGTCTATATACAGGTGCTGTACTGTGTTCCAAAAAAAACAAATAGGAACAAAAATAGCCAAAACAAAACCTAGCCGTGTCTCTGCACCAACTAAACAATATTTACAGATCCTAACTACCAGGCTGAGCAAGCCTACAGCTTGTCAGCTTCCACATACCTTTTTGGAAGTTGTCTGAGTATCCCAGGCCAAGAGCAAAGGCTGTCTGCTCAGGTGAGCTTAAATTAGCCTGGGGGAGAGGACCAAGACCTGAACTGGACCATGGATCAGAGATCCCTGAACGTGTATGAGAGGAGCCTGGGAGATGTATAAACCCCAAACAGGACTTTTCCTGGCTCTCTCTGGGACGCTCTGCTACATATCCTCCCCCTTGTTTCAACCCCAGGGTTGGAACACCTGTAGCCCAACAGGAGTGAACACGGGACAGGGCATCTACATTCCCCATCTCAACACCTGGCCTGTGTTTTACAGTGAATGAGCAATCCTGTAGAGCCAAAAACCACCGGTTCACCCGTCTATTAGTCTCCTTCTTTTGGGCCATCCATTTCAGAGGAGCGTGGTCAGTTATTAACTCAAACTGGCGTCCTAACAAATAGTCCACGGCCCACTTTATGGCTAAACACTCCTTTTCAATGGCTGCATACCTTTGCTCATGGTCATTGAGCTTTCTGCTTAGGTACCCCACAGGGTGTTCTTCCCCATTGTGTACCTGTGATAGTACTGCCCCGATACCAACATCAGACGCATCCGTCTGAACCAAAAAATCTTTGGAGAAATTGGGGGAGTACAGTACTGGTTGTGCACAAAGAGCCTTCTTCAGGACTTGGAAAGATTCCTCTGCTACTGAGGACCATTTCACCATTACAGAGTCTTTCCCTTTCGTAAGGTCTGTCAGTGGGGCAGCTATAGTTGCAAAATTTGGGATAAATCTTCTATAATACCCCGAAATGCCAAGAAAGGCCCTGACCTGCTTCTTGTTTGCAGGACGTGGCCATTCCTGGATGGCTTCTATTTTATTCACTTGAGGTTTTATGACACCACGCCCAATAGTGTATCCCAAATGCTTGGCTTCCTCTAGACCAATGGCACATTTTTTTGGATTTGCTGTAAAACCTTCTTTGAAGAGGGAATCAAGGACAGCCTGGACACTGGGCAAGTGAGACTCCCAGTCAGTGCTATGTACCACTATGTCATCTAGATATGCTGCTGCATATTGTCGGTGGGGTCTTAGAGTCCTGTCCATGGCCCTCTGAAATGTTGCGGGGGCATTTTGCAACCCAAAAGGCATTTTTTTATATTGAAAGGAACCCTCCGGGGTCACAAATGCAGTCTTCTCTTTGGCGCTACCAGTCAGGGGTATTTGCCAATAACCTTTTGTCAAGTCCAAAGTGGTCAGATAGCGAGCCTTGCCAAGTTGGTCTATAAGTTCGTCCACTCTGGGCATTGGGTACGTGTCAAACTTTGTCACTGCATTAAGCTTCCTGAAGTCATTACAGAACCTCCAAGTGCCATCCGGTTTTGGGACTAACATGATGGGGCTAGACCAGTCACTATTGGATTCCTCAATGACATCTAGCTCCAACATTCTTTTAACTTCCTCGCTGATGTCCTTTCTCCTCGCTTCAGGAATTCGGTATGGTTTGAGCTTGACACGGACCCCAGGTTCAGTAACAATATCATGCTGAACTGCTGAAGTCGTGCCAGGTAACTCTGAAAATTTCTCTCTATTTCTTAACAGGAATTCTCTAGTTTCCTGCTTTTGGGAATATGGTAGGGTGTCTGGAATCGTGACCTCAGGGATCAGAGGGAACTCAGTACTCTTAGGCGTTACCGGGAGGGACCTCGCAGTTAACGCCAGTCTATCCTTCCAGGGCTTTAACAGGTTTATGTGGCAAATCTGTTCGGGCTTCCTTTTTCCTGGTTGATATATTTTGTAATTGACCTCCCCAACTTTCAATTACTTCAAAGGGACCCAGCCACTTAGCCAGGAACTTGCTCTCAACAGTGGGAACTAACACCAGGACCCTATCACCAGGTGAGAAAACACGGAGTTGGGCCCCCCTGTTGTATATCCTCTGTTGAGCTGTTTGGGCCTGCAGTAAGTGTTCTTTTACCATCGGCATGATTGCTGCAATCCTGTCCTGCATTTGAGCGATATGCTCAATGCCACTTTTATGGGGTGTCTGCTCCCCCTCCCAAGTTTCTTTGGCTATGTCCAAGAGTCCCCGAGGGTGTCTCCCATAAAGCTACTCAAATGGAGAGTACCCCGTGGAGGACTGGGGAACCTCCCTGATGGCAAACATCAAGTATGGTATCAGGAAGTCCCAGTTTTTCCCATCCTTGTCAACAACCTTTTTTAACATGCTCTTTAATGTCTTATTGAAGCGTTCCACCAAGCCATCCGTTTGAGGATGGTACACCGAGGTTCGCAATTACGACACCTTAAATACCTTGCACAGCTCTCTAGTTATTCGTGACATAAATGGGGTGCCCTGGTCTGTAAGGACTTCTTTAGGGATTCCAACACGACTAAACACAATAAACAGCTCTTTGGCAATGTTTTTAGCAGATGCGGTGCGTAAGGGAATGGCCTCGGGGGAACGGGTAGCACAATCCATGATTACAAGGATATGCTGATGACCTCGGGTAGACTTGGGGAGTAGACCCACAAGGTCACTTCAATAATGGGCAAGGGCACTAAAGGACTTTGGAAGTGTTTTAGTGGGGCTGACATCTGACACACAGGACAGGATTGATAATAATTCTCAATATCCTTCGGTATCCCGGGCCAATAAAACCTGCGCAACACCCTTTCAGTAGTTTTCTCGACCCCTAAATGACCTCCTAGCAAGTGCCCATGGGCAAGTTCCAACACCACCCGTCTGTATGGCTTAGGGACCACCAACTGTTCGACCACTTCATCATTTTTTTTACATACACGATACAGTAAATCCTCATTGCTGCTAAAATAAGGAAAACAGAGCCTGTCCCCTGATTCGACAGGTACATCATTAATCACCATTACATTTTCCCAGGACCTGGCAAGGGTTGGGTCTTTTCTCTGCTCGGTACCAAAATTTTCCTTGTGTACATTAAGGTCAGCAAACTCCAACGTAGGCTCAGATTCAGCAGATGGCTGTCCAGCTCCACTGGTTTGTGGGGACCTCCTCAGGCTCCTCCAGCTCTCCTGCCATAACTGAGAAAGGAAAACCCGGGGAGCCCTGAGAAGAGTCCCCTGAACCCACATTGTCAGTAGCAGCCAGGAGTTCTGGCTCTGTCACTGAGTCAGCTACTGTGACCGGGTCGGGACGATCCCACAGTTCCCAAAACTTAGGGAAGTCCCTACCAATGATGGCCTCGTGCACCAAGTGGGGCACAAGTCCGACTGGATGGGTCACCGTACCTAAGCCAGTTTTAAACTGAACAGTGGCTATAGGATACCCGCGGGTATCCCCATGTACACAGATCACAGCAACTTTTTTAGCATGCAAATTCACAGTTTCAACCATCTCAGCTGTAACCAAAGTCACTAGACTTCCAGAGTCCAGCAAGGCCGTTGTGACAGACCTAGCCGGGGAGAGAGACTTTTGGAGGGTACTGAATGCCAGCCTCCTGCAAACCAATGTTCTATTATGTTTGTCTGCCTTGGATCACAGGATGTGTATTGCATTGGAGGGTTTGTGTTTGTCTGCCTTGGATCACAGGATGTGTATTGCATTGGAGGGAGGGGGGATTCTTCCAACAGCTCTCCCTGCTAACACTGTGTACTGATGAGACGTTAAACACACCTGACCTGTGTGTCCATGGTCATTGGACAGTTTAACCCACCCTCTTTTCCAGGGGTGGGGGGGGGAAGAGTCTCTGAGTTCTTTTATGTGTTGTGTCCATGTGTTATAATAAATGAGTTGATTCCTGCTTGACCCTGAAGATAGAGCATCTTGTCTCGTTTTTGGGGTGGATTATTTGTATGGGTTCATTGTTCGGCTGATTGAAGTGTTCGGTAGCTGCCTTTGTGTTTGGGTATGGAATGTCCTAAACGACTTTAACCCCTTTCATACTCAGGGTGTCGTTACACTGGTGGCTAGCAGCGGGATCATTCCCACAGCCCAGGAGGACAGCTACAAGAGGACACAGGACAATGGAAGCACAGTATGGATGGCTAAAGCTCTCTACCCTCAAGGACTTACTGGAGAACCGGGGCCGACCGGCCAACAACCGTAAGAAGAGGGACATTATCGCAGAACTAGTCAAAATGGATAGAGCTGAAAGACCCAACATAATCGAAAGGCGCAGCGTAACATACAGGACACCCAAAGAGGCAAGTTTTGATCGGGCTGTTAACATAAGACTGGCACATTATGGCCCTAACCCTACAGCGGAGATCATAGACCGAGTTATAGCGGCTGTTGATGCAAATTGGCTACAGCAAAGAGGTGTTGCAGCAGCGGGAGTCACAACAGCACCAACTGAAAGGAGAAAAGGTCAATTTTGCTGCTTTTAAAAACTTAATTGAAGCAGAAGGGGAGATTGATGGGTACCTTGCAGATTTTGAACGGCAATGTGCCCTACACCGGGTGCCCACAGAGGAATGGGTTACCATTTTGTCTGGGAAATTGTCCGGCCGGGCCAGTGAAGCGTTTAGGGCCATCCCAGACGAGGATATTATGAACTATGAGCTGGTAAAAGAAGCACTTTTGGCCAGGTATGCCATTACACCGGAGGCATACCGGAGGCAGTTCCGAGAGACGAGCAAGCGGACTGGAGCCTCATATACCGAGTGGGCATGCCGCCTACACCGCACGGCATCCCACTGGGTCGCTGGATGCCAAGCAGTATCTGGGGAAGAGGTGCTGCAGCTGTTCCTGCTGGAGCACTTCTTTGACAAGCTGTCCCCGGAAGTCAGAGAGTGGGTCCGGGACCGAAAACCTTTCACCTTGCCTGAAGCAGCTTGCCTGGCGGACGAATACACAGACGCCCGCAAACTGGATAACCCTGTGGTCAAGACAACAGCTCGGGTGGATTATCGATCAGCGGCACCCCCTCCAGCTGGTGCCTACAAACCACAGTTGTACCGCCCCCCTACAGCACCACCTCCAGTGGCCACTAATTCTCGGCAGCCCAGGTTGCCAGGTTCAACTCCCAGGACTACTCACAACCCCTCAGGTGTTTCGGGTGTAAACAGCTAGGGCACAAAAAGCCAGACTGTCTGTTGAATCCAGCCAGGCAGTCCCACTCATAGAGAAAGCCAGCAGGGGAGAATCCTCGCACATCCATGCCTGCGGCTCACTGCATTGAGGAAGAACGTTGGGGTGTCCTGCACGAGGCTGATCTAGTACAAGCAGCTAACCAGGACAACTGGCAGCAACACAGGCAGACCATCCGGGTTAATGGAAAGGTAGCCAATGGCCTACGGGATACTGGCGCCACCATGACCCTACTACGGAAGAACCTCATCCCAGAGAGCCAACACACCGGGGACACTGTAGTCATAAGGGTAGCGGGAGGCACCATTTTCCGGCTACCCGTTGCCCGTGTTCACCTGGATTGGTTCGGGACACGTGAATGTGGGGGTGATGAAGGATTTACCAGCGGATGTACTACTGGGGAATGATTTGGCCCCCCTCATTTCTGCTTACGCCCCGATAGGCCCCGCTGAAGCCAACCCAGTGACTATCCGTGCCCAGATCCCCAACAGCATGATGGCGTGAGCCCAGTCACCCTGTCTTCTCTCCAGCGGCTGAAAAGACTACAGGGAGAAGGGCCAGTCCAGGCCTCTCCCCAGTGGCGGGCGTGTTCTCCGAGAGAGGCAGAGGTTGGCTGGGTAAGTAATAATCTGTTTGGAACAATTTGTTTAGGGTACGGTGTGGACACCAGCATTAGGGGACTGGAACTACTAACTTCAGAGTCAACCCGTCTGGGGTCTCCTCCTGTGTTAGTCTCCTGCCGAAAGGGGAGAAATGTGACAGACCTAGCTGGGAGAGAGACTTTTGGAGGGGACTGAATGCCAGCCTCCTGCAAACCAATGTTCTATTATGTTTGTCTGCCTTGGATCACAGGATGTGTATTGCTTTGGAGGGTTTGTGTTTGTCTGTCTTTGATCACAGGATGTGTATTGCATTGGAGGGTTTGTGTTTGTCTGCCTTGGATCACAGGATGTGTATTGCATTGGAGGGAGGAGGGATTCTTCCAACAGCTCTCCCTGCTAACACTGTGTACTGATGAGACGTTAAACACACCTGACCTGTGTGTCCATGGTCATTGGACAGTTTAACCCGCCCTCTTTTCCAAGGGTGGGGGGGAGAGTCTCAGTTATTTTATGTGTTGTGTCCATGTGTTATAATAAATGAGTTGATTCCTGCTTGACCCAGAAGACATAGCATCTTGTCTCCTTTTTGGGGTGGATTATTTGCATGGGTTCATTGTTCGGCTGATTGAAGTGTTCGGTAGCTGCCTTTGTGTTTGGGTATGGAATGTCCTAAACGACTTTAACCCCTTTCATACTCGGGGTGTCGTTACAGCCGTAATAGGCTTATTATTAACAGTCATTTGGCACATGTGTTTTCCTATACTTGGTGCTGCAGCGCATGAAACAGCAGCAAACAGACTGCCTTTTAATAGATAGATCACACTGCATTGGTTCATCTGTCAATGGACAGTTTGCTGGAATATGTCCCAGTTCTTGGCAACGAAAACACCTGATGTTTCCCCAGTTTGGTTTGCTGACAGGCAGTAGCTTCCCTTGTTTGGGACGCCAAACTTCAGTCCTGGCACCAAAAATCCTCCCCCCTATTTCCTTGCCATGCTTACCACCCACTTCCCCTGGAACAGTCTTACCGGTTGCCTGGGGAGACCGTGGCTCTGGGCGGAAAGTCCGTGCGGCTGTAGGGGTGGTGACCAAGTTCTCTGCAGCAAAGTACCTTTCAACAAGTTCCACGAGGTTGTCTGCCGAGTTGGGGTCTCCTTGACTCATCCACTTCTGCAGGGGAACTGGAAGTGACCTCAGGAACCGGTCCATGACCACACGCTCCACTATTTGTGGCCCAGACAGGGACTCCGGCTGCAGCCATTTTCTCACCAAGTGAATTAGGTCGAACATCTGCGATCTTCGGGGCCTCTCATCTTGGAAGAACCAGCTGTGGACCCGCTGTGCTCGAACTGCCAAGGTGACACCAAGTCGCGCCAGGATTTCCCGCTTGACCTTCTCATAGTCTCCTGCTTCTGCTGACTCCAAATCATAGTAGGCCTTCTGCGATTCTCCAGGCAGCAAGGGGGCGACCAGTCCTGCCCACTGGGTTTTGGGCCAACCTTCCCTCTCAGCGGTCCGTTCAAACGTTAAGAGAAAGGCCTCTGGATCATCATCTGCAGTCATCTTAGAAAGAAAGTGACCCACATGGATGGCTAAGGGCTTGTCTCCAACAACATTAACTTTAGCAGGTGACCACTGTGCTAGCGTCTCCACATTTCCTATTCCTCTTTTGCATCAGTGGCTAGCTGTTCAAACAGCCTCTGCGATAGTTCCTGTACAGCACCAATTTGTTGGCACAGCGCCTTGGTTTGCTGCTGTGTAGCGTTTGCTTGATGCAGAGCAGCATTTGCTTGTTGCTGTGCAGCGTTGGATATCACCAATTGTTTTAGGATTTCCTCCATGTTTAGTCACTCTAGGTACTGGCCTTTTAAGAAGTAACTTACTACAGCTGCTCGCATTCTCCACCATATTTAACCTGGGGGACAGGTAGCAGGTACAAGGCTCCCTGGGATGAGCAGTCTTTCAGGCACAGATACCAAATCCAGTGAAATAGTGACAAACAGTGCAGTGTTTATTTGTGATATATACAAGTCTATATACAGTTGCTGTTCAGTGTTCCAAAAAAAAACAAATAGGAACAAAAATAGCCAAAACAAAACCTAGCCGTGTCTCGGCACTAACTAAACAATATTTACAGATCCTAACTACCAGGCTGAGCAAGCCTACAGCTTGTCAGCTTCCACATACCTTTTTGCTCTCCTACACAGTAGTTGTGTGAGTATCCCAGGCCAAGAGCAAAGGCTGTCTGCTCAGGTGAGCTTAAATTAGCCTGGGGGAGAGGACCAAGACCTGAACTGGACCATGGATCAGAGATCCCTGAACGTGTATGAGAGGAGCCTGGGAGATGTATAAACCCCCAACAGGACTTTTCCTGGCTCTCTCTGGGACGCTCTGCTACTATATATATTATAAATATAATTGGACTATAAATTAATTTGATGAAAAACTAATAATCATGAATTGATGACATATAATATCTTATCTTACATACATACATGTAAAGGAGGATGATTTAATGTTCAGAATCCATTTGAAAATGATGTTTATGCAATTAATAAAAATTCAGCTGTAAATCAACCATAGCCAAACCGATATAAATCAAATGGTATATATTATTATTGTTGTTATTGGTTTTAAATTCATCATAAAATTTATTACAAAATTACCAATCAAAATTGCAAATACATTTATAATAAATTCAATTAAATTAAGAGAAAGGAACTGAAAGGATAAATAAAATAATTACCGTAATTAAGTTGAAATTTCTTTTAAAAAAATGAATTAAATTGATTAAAAAATAATTATTATTAAAAACCAAAAAAAGACAGTAACCTGAACCGGAAAGATATTCATAATTTACATGTGGTGTAATTGATGTTACTGATCATTAAAAAAATATTGTTTATGAATATATTTAAAAACCATATTAACTAACCAACCCAAAATGAAATTAAAACTAAGCAGATATTTAGGAAAGGGAAAGGCAAGAGATTGGTAAAAGGGAATTATATCTCGTATTAGGCTATTGGTCTCCAATTCTTCATTTAACCCATGTGGGGACAAGGTGTTTAGTTTAGTTTAGTTTAAAAATCCTAAAAGCTTCCCTCTTACAAAATAGGGCAAACTTCTCATTTGTTATTAAAGTTTTATGAGATATACTCAATTGCCATCACTTTGAGACATTTAATGTCCATATTGTGGTGCAGCAAAAAATGTCAGGGGACGCTATGTTTGTCATATCCACCCCTAATGAACCTCCTATGCTTACCCACCTGCTTTCGCAGAGTGCATTAGGTACGTCAAGAATTTTTGAGAGTTTTGGCTTTTCTAAAGGTGACTTGTGGGGTCTCTGGTATTAGGTTCATTAACTGTGGATCCAGTTTTAGGAGTTTCCAAAGTTTTCAAATTCTAATAATCTGTGTTATTTTCTTATGTTGATCTTTATACCCTGTGACAAATATAACAGAATATGTAAAAAGGAAATAAAAAAAAAAAAAGACACAAGTCCAACCTGTGTATGTGATTATATGTCAGTATTACATTGTATATCCCTGTATGTTGCGGTCGTTCAGTTGCTTATCTAATAGCATCTTGAAACTATTGATGCCCCCCGCTGAGACCACCGCCTGTGGAAGGGAATTTCACATCCTTGCCGCTCTTACAGTAAAGAACCCTCTACGTAGTTTAAGGTTAAACCTCTTTTCTTCTAATTTTAATGAGTGGCCACAAAGACACAAGACTTTTGTCTTTTTTCAACCCAACTATGTAAATCTGATTATATTGGTTTTACTATTATTACTGTTTTTTCTGGAGGCGCGGGGGGGGGGGGGGGTGGAGAGTGTTTCTGAAAGGCTTCATCGGGAAACCTTTTTCTAAAAATTTGTTTACAAGTGTCTGACCATGTCTCTTGTAATCCTCAACTTTGGTACAATTCCGGCGTAGCCTTTGGAATTGGCCTCCTGGGATGTTTTTACGCCACGAGGGATGATAGCAACTTGTGAAATGTAGATAGGAGTTTACCGCTAGTAGGTTTACAATGAGTCTGGGAAATTATGTTACCTTGTTCATGTGATAACTGTAGCTCTAAAAAGATGAGTGTGTCTGGGTCTATCACATGGGTAAATTTGAGTCCAAGTTCTTTGGTGTTGCAGTGGGATACAAAGGAAGAGAATTGTTCCGCTGTGCCGTTCCATATGATGAGGATATCATCGAAATAATGACCGTAATACACAATGTGTCGGGCATAGGGACTGTGGTTCCAGATGGCAAACTCTTTCCAGTACCCCATGGTGATGTTTGCATAGCATGGAGCGAAATTTACCCCCATGGCAGTGCCTTGGAGCTGAAGAAAAAATTGGTCTAGAAACGTAAAGTAATTGTGTTGTAAACAAAATTCTGTCCCTTCTATAATGAGTTGGGTCTGTCTTGTATTGATGGTGAGGTCTTTATACAGAAAGCAATGCAAGGCTTTGATGCCTACTGTATGTGGAATAGATGTATATAACAAGCATACATAATGAGGCCCATAGGTAATTTTCTTCCCACATATACGATTTTAAAGTGTCTAGTACATAACTTGAATCTCTGATGTATGCAGGGAGATTGGCGACAATGGGCTGGAGAAAGAAGTCTATGTAGTGTGAAAGCCCACTAATGAAACTGTTAGTGCTGGCTACGATGGGTCTTCCTGGTGGATGTATTAGGGATTTATAGACTTTAGGGAGATGATACAAGTATCAGGTACTGTTGATATTTGGTAATAAACACTGTTTTTCTTTTGTCTGCAACCCCATCCTCAAATGCCTTGTCGACTAGAGATTTTAAACCAAGTTGGTATTCGGGGAGAGGATCTTTAAGAGTGGTATAGATATTCTTATCTGAAAGGAGGCGATACGCCTACTTTAGGTAATCATCCTTATCCTGCACTACGATGCTCCCTCCCTTGTCGGCTGATTTTATAATTAATGTATTAATGGCTTCATAATATACTATGTGCAAACATTTAACTAGTTAAAAAAAAAACAATGTTTTTCATAAACTAAATACACCACAGAAGCAGAAGACTTCTTTCTCAGTGAAATAACTGCCCAACATCCCCTCCACCCAAATGAACAAGAAACGCAGATGACTGCACTCCCAAGGAAAGTTTCAAAAAACGCTTTTATTTACACCACAAATGGTTTTGAGAACGCACGTTTGCTGTGTGAAACACTTTAACCTCTTCCCTCCCCTGTCTGTATACTGTGTTGCTCTTATGGATTTTGAGACATTTTTTGGATCTTTTGTTTGGAGTGAAGCCATCAGAGTTTCTTGTTCATCTGCATTACTGCAGCTGTGACTGGGCTTGCACAACATTCTACAGACTATAAAGCCATGCCAGCTCACCTTTGAGCAGGGAGACTTTGTCTACAAGGATCCCTTCCACCCAAGTAAGGGACAATTTTGAAGCAATAGGTCCTGGGTTTCATTCAGCTACAAAGATGTCCCATACCAGAGTGTAATATCAGCGCAGGCAATCCTGTGCCAAGGTAAGAATTAAAAATGTCACTGAAAGATCAGAAAGACATGGCAAGAGTGTACTAGTCAAACAGAATTTCAAATAGGGCAACAGGACAACCCCCCAATGCAGAGCCACAATTTAGAATATCTGTCAAAGCTTCAAAGCTGACAAAGTCTCTCCCACCATCCAGTAGGTGTAGGACCATCAGATACAACATAAGCAATCTCCAAGAAAAACAGAAAACCCCAAAACTTCTTTCAATCAAGTGATTAAGAATATCCTCTTACCAGTAAAATTCTGTCAAGAGCATAAATCATGACCAAGATCTAAAGATACCTCACCGTCCAAGCCAGGAAAAATGATATCAGTCCGGCCCTGGAGTTATATTTTTGAAGGTGTGCCAGCAAGAACTAGCTGCTGAAGTAAGGATTCCAGGTTAAACCACTACTTAGAGCCACAATTTACTGGCACTGATGGTAAAACATAGCTTGACCTTTTGACATGTATGCCCTATGGCATGTACGTTACAATAGTGCCATCTAGAGGTCGAATTAGAGAATGTTTTACCTGTATCTAACATCAGAGTAATAGGGCAGAAAAGGATACGCCCAGGTGGGATTGTCTTCTCAAAAATTTCCAAATAAAAGCTTGTCAGGTTAAGCTGACAGAAGGACTCTGTAATGACTTAACACCAAGGAAGGTCTCTGCCAGAACCTGAAGATGCTTTTCACCTGATCTCCTGCAATCGCTGTAGAGTAAAGTTTTTATGATGGCAATTTGCATATACTTCAGAATGAAGAGAATGAAGATTAATTGCAATGTCCCCCTTTGCCATGAAAATGAACTTAATCCCCAAAAAAACATTTCTACTGCATTTCAGCCCTGCCACAAAAGGACCAGCTGACATGTCAGTGATTCTCTCCTTAACACAGGTGTGAGTGTTGACGAGGACAAAGTTGGAAATAGTTTGGAATGCTAATTGAGTTAGAATAACTGACTGGAAGCTTTAAAAGAGAGGTGGTGCTTGAAATCATTTTTCTTCCTCTGTTAACCATGGTTACTTGCAAGGAAACATGTGCAGTCATCATTGTTTTGCACAAAAAGGGATTCACAGGCAAGGATATTGCTGCTACTAAGATTGCACCTAACTGAACCATTTACAAGATCATCAAGAATATCAAGGAGAGAGGTTCAATTGTTGTGAAGAAGGCTTTTGGGTGCCCAAGAAAGTCCAGAAAGAGCCAGGACCATCTTCTACAGTTGATTCAGCTCTGGGATCGAAACACCGAGAAGAGGGGGGTATAGTGGCTCTTGAAGAGAGACAGATGGGTGGGAAACAAAACTATAGGCAAAGGTGGTTATAATAAAATCCACTGGTTAGGGGTGGCTTGGACCCTGGAAAAGTTCAGTTCAGGCTTTAATGGGTTAGGAACAAGTTCAATGGGTTAAAGATG
This sequence comes from Lithobates clamitans, assembly GCA_037952925.1. Taxonomy (NCBI): domain Eukaryota; kingdom Metazoa; phylum Chordata; class Amphibia; order Anura; family Ranidae; genus Lithobates; species Lithobates clamitans. The sequence continues at coordinate 1,223,983 of JBBGZY010001749.1, read as the reverse complement.
TACATAGCGCTCTAGAGGTGCAGCCAGCTGTGCAAGAGGAAGCAGCTCTGTAGATATATAATGTGGAGAACAGCGGCGCTTATCTGAGTGCAGTATAATAAAACAATTAATGATGAGTTTATTAAGATAAAAATTTAAATAATTATTAACTCACAGGTTAAGGGTTAAAAAGGCTAGTCACAAGGGGAGGCTCATTGTGTAGTCCTGATCCAGATAGCCGGCGCTGTGGGGTGCTGCTGCTGTCTTGCTAGCTGCAGGGGTTGCCAAGGCTTCTGAGTCAAGCTGGCAGTCGTCTCCCTGTCGGCTGTGACGTCACTGGATGTGGGACACAGGGCCGGCAGGCATCATGATGGAATGAGGCAGTATTTATATGGTGACATGGAGGAGGGAGGAACTACATTACCCAATGTACTATGCGAGCTGCTGCGGTGGTCAGGAGGTAACATTTCTAGTGCAGCGAAAAAGGCATAGGGGGATGTGTGGCACACATGGATACTAGGAATAAACAATGGATTTAAGAATGAATATTCTATTTCAAAAGAGTAAGCAAGGTTATATGGAATGGTGGGAAAGAGGTATTAGGTATAGAGGGGCCCTCTAATGGTGGATATTGGTAATACATGAGCCAAAAAGGGGATAAGTACAGCACAAATTGATTAGGGCACCACTTGTGCAGAGCTTGCTCGGGAATGGCAGCAAGCAGGTGTGAGTGCATCTTTACGCACAGTGAAGTGAGGACTTTTGGAGGATGGCCTAGTGTCAAGAAGAGCAGCAAAGAAGCAACTTCTCTCCAGGAAAAATATCAGGGACAGATTGCTTTTCTGCAAAAGGTACAGGGATTGGACTGTTGAGGACTGGGGTAAAGTAATTTTTCTGACAAATCCTCTTTCCGATTGTTTGGGGCATCCGGTAACCTTGTCCGAAGAGGAAAAGGTGAGCGCTACCATCAGTCCTGTGTCATGCCAACAGTAAAGCATCCTGAGACCATTTATGTGTGGGGATGCTTCTTAGCCAAGGGAGTAGGCTCACTCACAAGAACACAGTCTTGAATAAAGAATGGTACAAAAACATCCTCTGAGAACTTCCAACCATCCAAGAAAAGTTTGGTGAATGTCTTTTCCAGCATGATGGAGCACCTTGCCATAAGGCAAAAGTGATAACTAAGTGGCTTGGGGAACAAAACTAACTCTAAATTTTGGGTCCATGGCCAGGAAACTCCCCAGACCTAATCACATTGAGAACTTGTGGTCAATCTTCAAGAGGCGGGTGGATGGGAAAAAAAAAAATCCCACAATAAGAACATAACATAACAAGAATATGGTCCAGAAGTTAATTGACAGAACACCAGGGTGAATTGCAGAGGTCTTATAAAAGAAGAATTAACACTGCAAATAGTGACTCTTTGCATAAACTTAACCACTTGCTTACTGGGCACTTAAACCCCCCTCCTGCCCAGACCATTTTTCAGCTTTCAGCACTGTCACACTTTGAATGACAATTGCGCATGCTGCACTGTACTCAAATGACATTATATGCACTGTGTGAGCACTGGCAGTCGTCACTAGTGGGAACAGATGAGGCGGCTGTGCCCCTCTTCCTCTTTGGGATCGATGCCCCTTACACAGAAGCCAGTGATTGGCTTTTTTTCTCACCACGCCATCAGCGTGAGGAGAAAGAAAAATGATTACCGATCTTCTGTTTACATCACGTGATCAGCTGTCATTGGTTGACAGCTGATCACGTGGTAAGGGGTCGGGATCAGCCCCTTACTCTGATCTGTGATCACCCGAGTCTCAATGACTCGGTGATCACAGCGCTCGCCCTGTAGGGGGCGCACAGGGAGCGTACAAAGGGGAGGACGTGTATTGACGGCCTCCCGGCAATGTAGGTCCACGCTGTAGCCATCATTCAGCTATAGCGTGGACAGGAACAGGTTAATGCAATTGTCAATACAAGCCAGTGACACTTACGAAATGCTTGTAATTATACTTTAGTATACCATAGTAACGCCTGACAAAAAAAGATCTAAAAAAACACTAAAAAACAAGCAGCAGACTTTGTGAAAAGAAGTTAAGGTATTAAAAAGACCAGCTAGCAGTTGCTTCGGAGTGTGTATGTTCAACTGCTAGTCTGGCCTATGATTTGCAAGAGCGGTGTGCAGCCCTCATGACCAAATCAATTAATGCCTTAAGAAAAAAGGAGGGCCGTAAACCTGTTAGCAAAGCCAGTGTATGTGCCATTGCCACATCCCAAAACTGGGATTGTGAGAATGTACTCTCCTTAACCACTTCAATAGCAGGCACTTACCCCCCTTCCTGCCCAAGCCAATTTTCAGCGCTGTCATTTTTTAAATGACAATTGTGCGGTCATGCTACACTGTACCCAACAAAATTTTTATCATTTTGTTCACACAAATAGAGCTTTCTTTTGAAGGTGTTTAACCACTTCAGCCCCGGAAGGATTTACCCCCTTCCTGACCAGAGCACTTTTTACAATTCGGCACTGCGTCGCTTTAACTGCTAATTGCGCGGTCATGCAATGCTCTACCCAAACGAAATTTGCGTCCTTTTCTTCCCACAAATAGAGCTTTCTTTTGATGGTATTTGATCACCTCTGCTGTTTTTATTTTTTGCGCTATAAACGGAAAAAGACTGAAAATTTTGAAAAAAAATGATATTTTCTACTTTTTGTTATTAAAAAAATCCAATAAACTCAATTTTAGTCATACATTCAGGCCAAAATGTATTCGGCCACATGTCTTTGGTAAAAAAAATGTCAATAAGCGTATATTTATTGGTTTGCGCAAAAGTTATAGCGTCTACAAACTAGGGTACATTTTCTGGAATTTACACAGCTTTTAGTATATGACTGCCTATGTCATTTCTTGAGGTGCTAAAATGGCAGGGCAGTACAAAACCCCCCCAAATGACCCCATTTTGTAAAGTAGGCACCCCAAGGAAATTGCTGAGAGGCATGTTGAGCCCATTGAATATTTTTTTTTTTGTCCCAAGTGATTGAATAATGACAAAAAAAAAAAATTACAAAAAGTTGTCACTAAATGATATATTGCTCACACAGGCCATGGGCATATGTGGAATTGCACCCCAAAATACATTCAGCTGCTTCTCCTGATTACGGGGATACCACATGTGTGGCACTTTTTGGGAGCCTAGCCGCGTATGGGGCCCCGAAAACCCAGCACCACCTTCAGGATTTCTAAGGGCATACATTTTTGATTTCACTCCTCACTACCTATCACAGTTTTGAAGGCCATAAAATGCCAAGATGGCACAAACCCCCCCAAATGACCCCATTTTGGAAAGTAGACACCCCAAGCTATTTGCTGAGAGGCATGGTGAGTATTTTGCAGCTCTCATTTGTTTTTGAAAATGAAGAAAGACCAGAAAAAAAATTTTTTTTTTCTTTTTTCAATTTTCAAAACTTTGTGACAAAAAGTGAGGTCTGCAAAATACTCACTATACCTCTCAGCAAATAGCTTGGGGTGTCTACTTTCCAAAATGGGGTAATTTGGGGGGGTTTGTGCCACCTGGGCATTCCATGGCCTCCGAAACTGTGATAGGCAGTGAAGAGTGAAATCAAAAATTTACGGCCTTAGAAAGCCTGAAGGCGGTGCTTGGTTTTCGGGGTCCCGTGCGCGGCTAGGCTCCCAAAAAGTCCCACACATGTGGTATCCCCGTACTCAGGAGAAGCAACAGAATTTATTTTGGGGTGTAATTTCACATATTCCCATGGCATGTTTGAGCAATATAACATTTAGTGACAACTTTGTGCAAAAAAAAAAAAAAAAAATGTGTCTCTTTCCCGCAACTTGTGTCACAATATAAAATATTCCATGGACTCGACATGCCTCTCAGCAAATAGCTTGGGGTGTCTACTTTCCAAAATGGGGTCATTTGGGGGGGTTTGAACTGTCCTGGCATTTTATGCACAACATTTAGAAGCTTATGTCACACATCACCCACTCTTCTAACCATTTGAAGACAAAGCCCTTTCTGACACTTTTTGATTACATGAAAAAATTATTTTTTTTTGCAAGAAAATTACTTTGAACCCCCAAACATTATATATTATTTTAAAGCAAATGCCCTACAGATTAAAATGGTGGGTGTTTCATTTTTTTTTTTCACACAGTATTTGCGCAGCGATTTTCAAACGCATTTTTTGTGGAAAAAACACACTTTTTTAAATTTTAATGCACTAAAACACACTATATTGCCCAAATGTTTGATGAAATAAAAAAGATGATCTTAGGCCGAGTACATGGATACCAAACATGACATGCTTTAAAATTGCGCACAAACGTGCAGTGGCAACAAAATTAATACATTTTTAAAAGCCTTTAAAAGCCTTTACAGGTTACCACTTTAGATTTACAGAGGAGGTCTACTGCTAAAATTAATGCCCTCAATCTGACCTTCGCGGTGATACCTCACATGCATGGTGCAATTGCTGTTTACATTTGACGCCAGACCGCCGCTTGCGTTCGCCTTAGCGCGAGAGCAGGGGGGACAGGGGTGCTTTTTATTTATTTATTTTTTTCTTTATTATTTTTTTGCTTTTTTATCTTATTTTTAAACTGTTCCTTTCATTTTTTTTTTTTTTAAATCATTTTTATTGTTATCTCAGGGAATGTAAATATCCCCTATGATAGCAATAGGTAGTGACAGGTACTCTTTTTTGAAAAAATTGGGGTCTATTAGACCCTAGATCTCTCCTCTGCCCTCAAAGCATCTGACCACACCAAGATCGGTGTGATAAAATGCTTTCCCAATTTCCCAATGGCGCTGTTTACATCCGGCGAAATCTAAGTCATGAAATGTTCGTAGCTTCCGGTTTCTTAGGCCATAGAGATGTTTGGAGCCACTCTGGTCTCTGATCAGCCCTATGGTCAGCTGGCTGAATCACCGGCTGCATTCTCAGGTTCCCTGTTGAGACAGGAGAGCCAGAGAAAAACACGGAAGACGGTGGGGGGGGGGGCATTCCCTCCCACTGCTTGTAAAAGCAGTCTAGAGGCTAATTAGCCGCTAGGATTGCTTTTACATGAAAGCCGACCGCTGGCTAAAAAGAATGATACCAAGATGATACCTAAACCTGCAGGCATCATTCTGGTATAACCACTCAAAGTCGTGAATGGCGTACCTGAAGACAAAAAAATGGTTAACAATAAAGCACAGTAAACGGTAAAGTATAAAAAATTGCATACCTGAAAAGCAAACATGATAAAACATAATAACAATAAAACATTGCAGAATAGAATACAGTAAAAAAGAGCAGAACAATAGAGAGAGAATAGAGAGAGAGAGAACAATAAAACGACAACTATTTTTTTTTATTTTTGTTTGTGTTTTTTTTTTTTTTTTACACTTTTTTTTGTAACTGTAACTTTTATAACTGTAACCGGTTCCAGGTTCGGGTCTCTCAAAATGCGATGGCATCTTGGGAGACCCTGTGAAAGTGTGCCTAGTCTGTGCAATGCTGTACCCTACACTAATACTCAACTAGTGCATGGTAGCGTTCAAAACATTCACCAATGCAAAGACCAGGATTGTCAGGACAGGAGGGACAATAATAGTGGGCGTCTTGTCTATATCCGCGCTTGCTGCAGACACAACATCTTTTTTGGGGGGGTTCGTTGGGTAGGGGTACTCGGGAGGATATATAAATGCCTCTCATGCAGCCGACTGCATTTGGTTGGGGATGTGAATGGGGGAAGTACGGGCGCTGCAGAAGCGGTGGGTTCCCAATTAGGATTGGCGAATGCAGCAGGAAGGGCATTATGGGCACGACGGGCCTGTGTTTGTCTTTTTGGTGGCAGCGGGACACTACTTGTGCTTGCCACCTCACCAGCTTGAACTGCACTTATGGGACTCGCCACGTCACCAAGTGTTACTGCAGTGCTGGTTTGACTACGACCGGGGTGTACTACGCCGCTGGTGCTTGCCAGTTCACCAAAACGCTACAAAAAAAAGTGACAGTGATTGATCGATACTGCACTTGGGTGGGCTGGACTGGACTGGGCCGGGCGGAGAGGCAAAACGCAGGTGCTAGCAGGTATCTGGGCTGATCCCGCTAACACTGCGTTTTTGGGAACCCTAAACTGCTGGGGACGCTAGTATAGATCTGATCGGATCAGATATTGATGCGTTCAGATACTATACCACTAAGGGAGGTGTACGGTGCGTGTACGGTGCGTGCGTGGGTGTTCGCGGTACTGGCGCTAATCTGACGCTGCCTAGGGCGACGCATATCACTGCCGGGCGATCAGGGGGCTAAACCTTTATTCGGTAATAAACGGCGGGTGCCCTGACACTATAAAAAATAAACGAACTAACCAGCGTCACCCGTAACGGTTATACGGTGATCAGTGGTGAAAGGGTTAACTAGGGGGCCATCAAGGGGTTAAAACATTTATTAGATAGTATATGGGGGTCCCTGTCGCTATAAAACACTGACGGCGAACCTAAATATTTACGTCCCTAACTAGCGTCACCAGGGACACTAATACAGCGATCAGAAAAATGATCGCTTAGCGACACTGGTGAGGGGGGGTAATCAAGGGGTTAAAACTTTATTAGGGGGGGTAAGGGGGGTACCCTAGACCTACAGTGGGCTAAACCTTTATTCGGTAATAAACGGCGGGTGCCCTGACACTATAAAAAATAAACGAACTAACCAGCGTCACCCGTAACGGTTATACGGTGATCAGTGGTGAAAGGGTTAACTAGGGGGCAATCAAGGGGTTAAAACATTTATTAGGGGGGGTAAGGGGGGTACCCTAGACCTACAGGGGGCTAAACCTTTATTCGGTAATAAACGGCGGGTGCCCTGACACTATAAAAAATAAACGAACTAACCAGCGTCACCCGTAACGGTTATACGGTGATCAGTGGTGAAAGGGTTAACTAGGGGCAATCAAGGGGTTAAAACATTTATTAGATAGTATATGGGGGTCCCTGTTGCTATAAAACACTGACGGCGAACCTAAATATTTACGTTCCTAACTAGCGTCACCAGCGACACTAATACAGCGATCAGAAAAATGATCGCTTAGTGACACTGGTGAGGGGGGGTGATCAAGGGGTTAAAACTTTATTAGGGGGGGTAAGGGGGGTACCCTAGACCTACAGGGGGGTAACACTCACTGTCCTACCACTGCTAACTGTCACAAACTGACACTATGCAGTAATCAGGAAAAAAAAAAAAAAACCTGCTTGGTGTCAGTTTGTGACAGGGGGGGGTGATTGGGGGGGGGGGATCGGGGGGCGATCGGGGGGGGATCGGGGGTGTAATGTATGCCTGGCATGTTCTACTGTGTGTGTGTGTGTGTTGGTGCACTTACATGTCATCTCTCCTCGGCGCTGGAACGGAAACTGGCCAGCCGAGGAGAGATGACATCACATCCTCTGCCTCTGTGTACTATACAGAGGCAGGGGATGTTTCTCATTGGCTGGGAGCGATCGCGAGGGGGGGGCCACGATCAGATGGCCTCCCCCTCGTCTCTCATCGCTTCCAAACAAATGCCGACCGCAGCTGGCACCGGGGGGGTCCGATCGGACCCCCCGCCCGCGGGAAGGCAATCACGTACCAGGTACGTGATTTTGCCTGCTCGTGCCGCTCTGCTCACGTATATAGGCGTGAGGCGGTCGGCAAGTGGTTAATTACCTCTGCGGTTTTTATTTTTTGCTAAACAAATGAAAAAAGACAAAATGTAAAAAAAAAAAAATTTTTTCGGTTATAACATTTTGTAAAAAAGTACTACGTTTTCTCCTTCACTGCACTGCACTGACGGGCACTGATAAGGCGGCACTGATGAGGTGGCACTGATGAGATGGAACTGATGGGCACTCATAGGTGGCTGTGATGGGTACTTATTGTGGCACTGATAGGCGGCACTGCTGGCTGGCACTGATAGGCATCACTGATGGCACTGGCAGGCATTATTAATGGCCAGTGATTGGCAGCTGCCTGGGCACTGATTGGCATATCCCTGGTTGTCTAGGGTGGCATACCTGTTGGGGTTCCTTTGTGGGCATCCCTGGTGGTCGTGGCAGCATCCCTGGTGGGCTGCACTGATAATCAGCACAGACCCCCCTGTCAAGAGAGCCACCGATCGGCTCTCCTCTACTCATGTCAGTCAAACGTGAGTAAGGAAAAAACGATAAATGGCTCTTCCTGTTTACATCGTGATCAGCTGTGATTGGACACGGCTGATCACGTGGTAAACAGCCTCAGTCAGAGGCTCTTTACCGAGATCGGTGATGCTGTGTGTCAGACTGACACACTACACCACTGATCGTTGGGCGCGCAATCACGGCTTATCATGCTGGATGTCATATGACGCCCAGTCAGGATAACTTAACCACTTCCCTGCCGTCATTTTGCTATAGGCCAGGTGGGAAGTGGTTAAATGATAGTGAGGATGAGGAGATAGAGTTCAATATTTCTGATGATGATCACCCAGTTGGAAAGAAAAAGTGTGCCAGACCTCTCATTATTAAGCATAGGAAAAGGCAACATGATAGAGAGGATATGGCAGATGGGGAGGTGCATTACTGCAACCCCAGAGATGTGGAATTTGAAGAAACAAGGGAGTTTACACAAACTGAACACCATGAGCTTCCAAAACAATACAAACAGAGGTCCGGGGAAGACCTATTGAGTTGGTTCCTACGTTTGTGGGATGAAAGGGCAGACAGTGTTTTGTCAGGCAAGGAAGCAGTGGCTATTGGAGAGTTAACCCATGATCCACAATTGCACCAGCCCATGCAAAAAAAAAAAGCCAGAGAGTTTGCTATATATCTTTCACTGTTAGAACTTGTGAGAAATAGGATAGTTTCAGGGCAGGGCTCAGCCCTTCCTTAGAGCAGGCCGCTCAGCTGTCGGTTAATTGCCAGTTCTAATCTTCCCACAGTGACTCACCTGGTTATGATATCCTGCTTGTCAGTCCTGCTGGTTACTTAAGCTGTTCAGTCCAGATCCCCGCTGCCTTCGCCTTGGTCAACATATCAAGAGACTCTCTCCTCTGTGCCTGTTAAAGTTTTGCTTGGCCAACGTCCCTTCTCTGATTCCTGACCCTGCTTGCTGTTCCACTACGCTGATTCTCTGGTTTCCTGATTTCCTGGCCTGATCTATAGTACGCTGATCTCTGGCTCCCTGACGTCCTGGCTTGTCTGACTATCCATTCCGGTTACCGAACTCTGGCTATGTTTTTACTACGTTTGCTCTTTTTCCCTTCTACCATTTTTATTATTATTATTAAACAGTGTGATTTTACTGCAATTCTATCTCAGTCTGATTCATGGTTTCTGACAGTAGGCGAAGGTCATGAATTCAGAAGATGCAGTCAATCCACTTGTTGGTAATATTTTTTCCAGATTGGATGAGCAGAAACCCCGCATGATCAGTTTGCCATAGCGTTACAGATGCTCCTGAGCCGCATGGCTCACCTGGAACTTCCCACTGTGGCTGCTCTGGTACAACCTGTGTTGCAGGCCATCCCTGCTGCTGCTTCAGTCTCTGTGCAGGCACCCACCTCGAGTGTTACCTCTTTAAAGTGGTATGTCTGGTTCCGCTCCACTTCCCTAGCGATTTGGGGGAGATCCAGTCCAATGCAGAGGGTTTCTCAACCAGGTTGAGATATACTTTGAGATGCTGCCCCAGGCATTTTCCACGGACAGAAGCAAAGTAACTTTCATGATATCTTTGCTTTCTGAGAGTGCCTTGGCCTGGGCAAGCACTCTATGGGAGACGCAAAAACCAGTTTTCCTGAAATACCCACAATTTGTGGCTTCCTTCAAAAGGGTATTTGACATCGCTTCTGCTGCCAAGAGCCTCATGTCCATTAAACTGTACGAGAACTGTTGCCGATTACGCCATTGAATTCCATACTGTGGCAGCAAAGGTTGCTTGGAACAATGAGGCCCTTGTGGCTGCCTTTTCTCATGGTCTCTTGGATACCATCAAAGATGAGATAGCAGCCCAAGATATACCTACTGAGCTGGAGAAGTTGATCACGTTTGCCATTCTCATTGACTCCAGACTCAAAGAAAGACTCTCTTTTAAGGAGCACTTGTGGAAGCCTCCTGTACATTTGTCCCCGAGCTTTGCAGTCCCACCCTTGTCTCCCTCACCTCCCATGCCTCCTGGTACCGAGTCAGTCAGTGAAGGTGAACCCATGCACTTGGGCTTCACACGTCTCTCTGCGGATGAGAGAACCCTTGGGAGGAGGGAGAGAGTGTGCCTTTATTGTGGCCAGGCAGGACACTATCTGAAGTCTTGTCCTACCTGTCCAGGGAACGGCCGAATCTTGAGGTCCTGTAGGGGACAGACCTTAGCTGGCGTTGTTTCGTCCCCAGCTATTCAGGAGGATAAGCCCCTGGTTGTGGTTACCCTTTCTTGGTCTAAGTCATCCGTCGAGATACAGGCTCTAATTGACTCTGGGGCTGCAGGCCTGTTCATTGATGCTGCCTTTGTATCTAAGCACTCAATTACGCTGCAGCTTCATGCCACTCTACTTGCCATTGAGGCTCTTCATGGGAGACCTCTACAGCCTGCCCACGTGACTCATGAGACTGCTCCGTTGTCCATGGCCATAGGGTCTATTCACCATGAGATAATTCCAAGTCATTTCCTCACCTAAGTTTCTGGTGGTTATTGGTTATCCTTGGTTACAGAGGCACAACCCCTCTTTTGATTGGCTTTTGATTGGTTTTGTGCTGAGGTTCTTTCCTGGTCGCAATAATGCAGCAAGACATGTTTTCAGAATGTGGCTAAGGTCCTTTGCACCTCTTCACTCTCCTCTCTGCCGGAGGAGTACCACGATTTTAGCGATGTCTTTGACAAAGGTCAAGCTAGTAGTTTGCCTCCATACCGGTCGTATGATTGCACAATTGACCTTCAACCTGGTGCCATACCCCCTCATGGCCGGGTTTACCCTTTGTCCGTCTTGGAGGACAAGGCCACGGAGGAGTATGTTGCACACACACTTTCAAGGACTCATCCACAAATCCTTGTCTACTGCTGGTGCTGGTTTCATTTTTGTGAAGAGTGGTGAACTGAGGCCTTGTATTGAATATAGGTGTGGTGGTTTATCTCGACGATAGCCTCATATTTTCCAAGTCCCTAGAGAGCCACCACACAGATGTATCGTGTGCCTCAGAGGCTGAGAGAAAACAATCTGTATTGCAAATTGGAGAAGTGCGAGTTCCATCGTGAACAGGTTAAATTCCTGGGTTATGTCATTTCCACTGCTCGTTTTTCGATGGACCCAGAGAAACCTTCTGCAGTCCTACAGTGGCCCTGACCCGTGGGTTTATGCCCTCTGCAACGTTTTCTTGGCTCTGCCAATTATTATCAGAAGTTTATTCGTAACTTCTCGTCTCTGGTCAAGCCCCTGACTGATAGGACCAGAAAGGATGGTAACCCAGAGTTGGTCTCTGGAATCCATTAAGGCCTTTGAGAGTCTCAAGGCTGCCTTTGTTTCTGCTCCTGTGTTGGCACATCCTGATCCTACGTTACCCTTTATCCTTGACGTTGATGCTTCTGAGACTGGAGTTGGCGCCCTTCTGTCTCAACATCCTACCTCAGAGCACTATGCTTCTTTGTGGCTACTTTTCTAAGAAATTGTCACCTGCGGAATCCAATTAGGAGATTGGGGACAGAGAGTTGTTAGCGATCATTTTAGCCCTTAAAGAATGGCATCTCATCGAAGGAACTACTGTGCCGGTTCTCATTCTTACTGACCATAAGAATCTCACATTTTTGTCTGAGGCTAAACGCCTCTCTCCCAGAAGGGCGCGATGGGCTCTTTTCTTGTCAAGTTTCAATTACATAGTCTCATTCTTACCCGGTACTAAGAATGTAAGGGCTGAGGCTTTGTCTCGTCAGTTTTCCTCCACTTCCAAGATGGAATGGGTTCCTGTTCCTGCGATTCCTCCCGATTGTATTCTGGCTATGGTTCGCACCAGTCTCACTTCTCCTTTGGGTGGCAAAATTCTTGCCACTCAGATCCATGCTCCTCCTGAGAAACCTTGTGACCGCTGCCTTGTCCCTGAGAGTCTCCGTACTGCCGTGCTCCAGACTTACCATTCTCCCAAGGCTGCTGGCCATCCAGGGAAGAATCAACTCTTTTGGGCCATTTACCAACAATTCTGGTGGCCTAGTCTATGTGCTAATGTAGCCGCCTTTGTAGCTGCTTGTTCCGTGTGTGCTCAGAGTAAGACACAACACCTTCCAGTGGGCCTCCTACAACCCATACCCAATGGGCAAAGGCCTTGGACCCATCTGTTTATGGATTTCATTGTGGTGTTACCAAACTCCCAGGGCAACACAGTTATCCTTATGGTGGTTGACCGGTTCTCGAAAATGTCTCATTGTATTCCACTTAAGAAATTGCCCACATCTAAAGAACTGGCTTCCATTTTTGCTCGGGAGATCTTTCGCATACATGGGCTGCCCAAGAAGATCATCTAAGACAGGGGTAGTCATTTTGTGTCCTGGTTCTGGCGAGCCCTTTGTGCACAGTTGGGAATTCAGCTTTCTTTCTCCTCTACGTATCACCCGCAGTCTAATGGGGCCACAGAACGAGACAATCAGTCCTTGGAGCAGTTTCTACATTGCTATATTTTTGACCATCATAACAACTGGTCAGACCTCTTACTTTGGGCGGAGTTTGCTCACGATAGTGCCATGAATTCTGCTTACCGATTGTCTCCGTTTATGGCGAACTATGGTTTCCAACCATCCATGTTGCCTGACTAATTTGTTTCTCTGAGCATTCCTGCGTTAGAGGAACATCTCTGTGGTCTTCGTTCAACTTGAGAACAAGTCCAGGAGTCCTTGTGACATGCCAATGATAGGTACAGACTCCATGCTGCCCGCAGACGCCTGCCTTCGCCTTGCTACCAGGTTGGAGACAGGATCTGGCTGTCATCTCACAACCTCCGACTCAGACCCTGTTCCCTCGCTGAAGTTGGCACCTCGGTTTATTGGGCCTTTCCGTATTCTCTGCAGGATTAACCCAGAGGCTTACGCTTTAGACCTTCCTTCTAATATGCGTTTCTCAAATGTATTTCATATCTTATTAAACCCTTTGGTCTGCAACCGCTTCACCACCTCGGTGCCACAACCTCACCCAGTACAGTTTGAGAACCATGAGGAGTATGAAGTACAGTCCATTGTTGACTCCCATAGGTTTCGTGGGCGCATACAGTACCTGGTTCATTGGAAAGTGTACGGTCCGGAGGAACGTTTTTGGGTCTCATCCTCGGACGTACATGCCCCTGTCCTCCTCTGTGCTTTCCATTGACATTTTCCCCTCAAAACTGGTGGTCCTCCGAGGGGGGGGGGTTGTTGAGGAGGGGGCACTGTCAGGGCTGGACTCAGCCCTTCCTTCTCAGAGCAGGCTGCTCAGCTGTCGGTTAATTGCCAGCTCTAATCTTTACACAGTGACTCACCTGGCGATATCCTGCTGGCCAGTACTGCTGGTTACTTAAGCTTTTCAGTCCAGATTCTTTCTGCCTTCGCCTTGGTCAACATATCAAGAGACTCTCTCCTGTGTGCCTGTTAAAGACTTGCTTGGCCGACGTCCTTTCTGGTTCCTGATCCTGCTTGCTGTTCCACCACGCTGATTCTCTGCTTTCCTGATTTTTTGGCCTGTTCTAAAGTACGCTGATCCCTGGCTCCCCGACGTCCTGGCTTGTCTGACTATCCATTCCAGTTACCGAACTCTGACTATGTTTTGGCTACGTTTGCTCTGTTTACCTTTTACCATTATTATTATTAAAGCAGAGTTCCTCCCAAAAGTGGAACTTTCATTCCTTGTACTCCTTCCCCCCTCAGGTGCCACATTTGGCACCTTTCAGGGGGCGGGAGCAGGATACCTGTCTTTCACGGGTATCCTATTCCCACTTCCGGGAGCCTGAGCCGCGGGTCACTGCCCGGGCTCCCTCCTCCTCCCCTCCCCCTACCGAGGCCGTCGGGTCAGTAGCAGAAAGGAGCGGAGCCTCGCGCATGCGCAGTAGGGTTCCCAGTGTGAAGCCATAAGGCTTCACTGCCTAGTTCCGTTACTCGCAATGGAGGCGGAATGCACCCGACAGCTGATGGAAACATCAGCTGCGGTGCCAACATCGCTGGACTCCAGGACAGGTAAGTGTTTGATTATTAAAAGTCAGCAGCTGCCGTATGTGCAACTGCTGGCTTTTAATGTTTGCAGTGGTGGGCAGACCTCTGCTTTAAACAGTGTGATTTTACTGCACTTCTGTCTCAGTCTGATTCATTGGTTCCTGATAGATAGTCCGAGTATACGCTAATCCGAGTGACCTGGAAAATACCTACACGTGGAGAAGGTATTTCCAGGTTACGTGAGATGGGTTGTATAACCGGATAAAATACTTTTCCTGATCGGATGGGTTCAGATATGGAACCCATTATGTCTGCTCTGTGATCTAAGCTAATGAAGTTGTTACTGGGAGGCCTGGGATTAAACAGCAAGATTCATGAAGCCACTACCTTTTTAAGCCAGTTGGGGGAGCTAGAGGAGACTAAAAAACAACCTTAAAGACAGTAGATAAGGTCAAGGCCAGACAGGAAAAAAAACAAGCACAAAAGAAAAGAGAAGAGAGAGAATGTGGGAGAGAAAACAGGAGGTGAATCGAAAAGTAGGCTAGTAATCTCTAGAGAACAAATATGGGTGGACCCTAAACTGTCAGGGTTAGAAACACTATTTCTAGTAAAGACAACATCAGCCTAGATTTAGAGGAAACAGAACAGACCTCTTCTGTGAGCCCCAAACCAATTTCCTAAGCTACATATGAACCCAGACCCAAATCCCCTTACCCAGGGAGGAGCTAGAGACTCAGAAAGGGGGGCTGGGAGGTTCCTTATCCTTTATGAAGGAAAGTGGGTCTCCTGTAATAGCAGTGAGGACAGTGACAGCGGAGACCGACACGCATATGCACCTGTCACTGTATGGTGGGGGGAAGTATTCTTCTACACATGCGATGGCTTTAGTTGATACTGGAGAGGAAGTTACAATTTTGCAAGGAAACCCTTCCCATCACAAAGGAGAAGTGATTCATGTAGAAGGTTTGGGAGGGGAAAAAAAAAAAAATCACACCAGCAGTTAGGACACGGGGGAAATTTGCTATTGGCAAGGGGCCAGGATTTTGAACAAATCTTTTGGTGTCAGAGTTATCCAAAGATATTTTTGGGATGGATGTTCTTCCAGGTCAGTCTATTCAGACATATACTGGCGTACTCACATTTCAGGCATCCTGATAAAAAATATCTGGAAAAGGCGGTGAAGGCTGTGGTCAGAGGTCATGTGAAATGGACCACTGTCTAAATCCCTCCACCAGAGAAGCCAGTCTGTCTCAAGCAGTACAGATTTCCTGGAGGCCAAAAAGAAATTGGAGAGACCGTTCAAGTGTCCCAGTAAAGAAACCTGATGAACATAATGACTGTGGATTACAGAGCTCTAAACAAAGTGGCACCTCCTTTGAAGTCAGCTGTACTTGAAATTATTTCATTCATTGAGAAAACTGCTACAGAAGCAGGAGAATATTATGCTGTTATAGACATTAACAGTTTCTTTTAAATAGAAATAAACCCAGGGTGTCAGGACCAATTTGCCTTTGTATGGGATGGCCGCCAGTACAACTTTCACCGTGCTTCCTGAAGAGTAAGTTCATTCTCCAATAGAGCTGCACGATTAATTGTGAAGAATCATTATCGCGATTTTTTTCCCCGTTGCGATCTTGAAAAAAGTATTTCCTGATTCTTTCTATGCAGAAAATTCTCTCTGCTCAAGCTGACATCCGCCAAAAGAAAGGAAAAAAAAAAAAAAAAACGGCAGTCTGCCAAGAATCACAACATTCTTTAGCAGTGGTGTGAAAATGAGGGAAGTTTAAACACCTAAACACTAAACCTCTTTCTGACATTTGTTGGTTTCAAGATAAAATCTTTTTTTTTTCCAGAAAATTACTTAGATCCCCCAAACATTATATATATATTTTTTAGTAGAGACCCTAGAGCAGGGGTGTTCAAACTTTTTTCAAAGAGGGCCAGATTTGATGAAGTAAACATGCGCGAGGGCCGACCATTTTGCCTGACATTCTTTGAAGCATTAAAATTCGGTCTAAGTGTGTTTGTTCGAGCACTAATACACTGCCCAACAAGTATTCTCTTGCCTTTGTGGCTGTGTGTGAGTAAAGAGATGAACTCAGGCGTATTATTTGGATATACCGTATTTATTGGCGTATAACACTCACCTTCACTTTAAGGGGGAAGTTTCAGGAAAAAAAACCTTAAAATTTTAAATAAAGAACTGTGAAGCAAAATAAGGGTCCATGCCCATCTGCAGACCTCCCATTGCCAGGAATGCAGGACCCCCAATCACTAGGAATGCAGCACCCACCATTGCCAGGAATGCAGCACCCACCAGTGCCAGGAATGCAGCACCCACCAGTGCCAGGAATGCAGCACCCACCAGTGCCAGGAATGCAGCACCCACCATTGCCAGGAATGCAGCACGCACCATTGCCAGGAATGCAGCACCCACCTTTGCCAGGAATGCAGCACCCACCATTGCCAGGAATGCAGCACCCACCATTGCCAGGAATGCAGCACCCACCATTGCCAGGAATGCAGCACCCACCATTGCCAGGAATGCAGCACCCACCATTGCCAGGAATGCAACACCCACCATTGCCAGGAATGCACTCACCATTGCAAGAAATACAGCACCAACCATTGCCAGGAATGCAGCACCGACCATTGCCAGGAATGCAGCACCGACCATTGCCAGGAATGCACTCACCATTGCAAGAAATGCAGCACCGACCATTGCCAGGAATGCACTCACCATTGCAAGAAATGCAGCACCGACCATTGCCAGAAATGCACTCACCATTGCAAGAAATGCAGCACTGACCATTGCCAGGAATGCACTCACCATTGCAAGAAATGCAGCACTGACCATTGCCAGGAATGCACTCACCAATGCAAGAAATGTAGCACCGATCATTGCCAGGAATGCACTCACCATTGCCATCAGCGCAGCCTTGTAGGGGACATGGAGGGGGCAGGACAAGCACCAAAGATATCCTACAGGAGGATCTACATAGCGGCCTCTTTAAGTGAAAGTCCCGCCTCCTTTGATGGACAGAACAGTCCTCCAATGGCAGCGCCGGAGACGGGACTTCCTATTACAGAGGCTGCCGTGTAAACAGGAAATACTCCTCCTGTGTGCACGGCACTTGTCCCGCATTCTCCCTCTGAGGCAACCAGACTATATATCTTTTGTGGCCCTGGCACTGGGATATCGTGGGGGCCACAAAAGATATATATGTTTAGATAACCAGGCGGGCCGTTTAAAACCGGACTGTGGGCCGCGATTGGCACGCGGGCAGGACTTTGGACATGCCTCCCCTGGAAAAAAATGGTGGTTGTTGCAATATTTTATGTCACACTGTATTTGCGTAGCAGTCGTTCCAAAAAGGAGGCACAGAAGTTTATTAGAGTTGTGGGATTCTGGAAATAGTTAATCCCACATCTTGACCAGATCCTCAGGCCTATATACAATGTCACCAGAAAAAAAAAAAAAGAGCTCTTATGGGTTTCAGAGCAGCAGACCGCATTCCTGGCTGCTAAAGAAGTCATTTTGCAGAATCAGGGATTGGGACCTGTGAGACAAGGAGTACCATTTCAGATGGATGTAGTAGAGCAGGATGGTACCATATTTTAGAGAGTCTGTGGCAGCCAAATGAAAAGAAAGGAAAGAGAGCAATACTCATTGGATTCCGGTCCAAGCTACTGACAGAAGCACAGAAGAGATACACGCCCCTAGAAAATTACCCGCTTGAGGCCTACACAGCACTTCAACATGTAGAGACCATTACAGAAAAGGACCCAGTCACCATGCATACAGCATTGTCAATGGCAGGATGGGCAAGAGATAATTGACTGACCACTAGGGCAACTATAGCTCAGAACCAGATACTGATAAAATGGAAGTGGTACCTTCAAGAAAAGGGGGTTATTGAAGCTGGGGATGTCAGACCTTTCAAAACAGTTTGCAGGGCTTGTCACTTTTACCAGCACCCAGCTAGGAGGAATTCCTGTGCTGCATTCATCCCCCATTCAAGAGGCTCTACCCTTAGAGTCTCTGTCAGAACACATGAAAGAATCAGCATGGCTCACTGATGATTCAGCCATAGTGACCTCATCTGGGCATCAATAGACTGCAGCAGCCTATAACCAGAGTACAGATACAGTCCTGCAGGAGACGGAAATTAGGGAGTGCAGTCAGTATGCAGAGTTAAAAGCTGTAGTAATGACTTCAGTAGGATCCTTCTTCCCATGGTGGTAAAGGACTGACAACTTAGATGTCCATATGGAAGTCCAATTACTGGATTATTCATGGAAAGCTGGTGTGGGGAGGCAAGGAAGTCTGGGACTACATCTGGAAAGAAGCTCACTCCCGCACCTTAAAAGTGGGCCATGTTGATGCACATATGTCCCTAGTCCCAGACTTAGAGCACTATAACAGAGTGGCAGATGAAATCACAAAGGTGAATGCAGCTGTACCAATTGATCCTGTCTTAAAGAACTTAGTGACAGATAGTGACACTGCCATGTGGTGTCTTCCCCTTCTCCCACCAAGCATAAAACCAGGATGGAGGTCAGTGCCCAGATGCCCGGTGGCAGAGATCAGCTCATTCACCCTGCTCCATCTGCTTCTACAGAAGTAGCGCCTCAGGAGAGGGACCAGAGATTTAATTAAAAGCTGATTCTTGAGGCTATAAACTGCTGCAAGGATGCCCTAATGATCAGGAAAGACCATCTGGCCTCTGATTGTACCCCAATCAAGCATGACCTGGATAAAATCTAAGGCCATCTCACAGCTCGGTAGGAAGGATATCAGTGGTGGATGATGCTTCAAACACATTACACTCAAATAGCAGAGCTGCAGTCCTAGGTGAGCATGACGACGGCCAAATTGGAAGACGAGTAAAACAGACAGCACCGTAACATCGTCAGAGTGGCGAGTCTTCCGGAAAAGGCTGAGGGGACTCAGCCTGCCCTTTTTGCATACAAATTCTTTAAGGATCTCTTGCAGCTGACTGATATCTCTCCCACTTAAGTGGTTGAGAGGGCCCACCGAGTGCCAATGGGTAATTGCCCGCCGGGGGGCCCTCCGAAGCAATTTCTGCTGCGTTTCCTGAAATTTCGTAACCGTGACAGGATCCTGGCAGAGGCTCATGAGAAAGAAGAGTTGCATTGAAAATTCAAAAGTCATGCTATTTCCCAATTTCGCTGTGGAAATGCAGAAGAAATGTCGATCCTACACTGAAGTTCGCAAGCGCCTGAGAATCAGACCTAAGGAGGTCTGAGGAAAAAACGGATGCTTTGAAATGCGTCACCTAATTCGCCCCAACGTCCTGACGTCACAACCAGTTCCTCTCCGAGAGCTCTGAGTGCGCTCCACGCTGGTTCTATCCAGCACAAGGCAGAGACTTGGACAGGTATCATATCCATCTTGCCGCCACCGAACCTCCGGCGATTGATCCCGGAGATCCCACAGTGACACAGGAATTTCTACAAGCTTGCCTCTCATCTTTCATCTTACGTGAGAACCCATTTGACTGTTGCTTATTAAAATTCCCTATGGTTCAACCACTACAATTAATTTGGTGCACCGTGCTTTTCCTTTGTGTCAGGGCTGGGTTCAGCCCTTTCTTCTCTGAGCTGGCCGCTCAGCTGTCAGCTAATTGCCAGCTCCCATTTCTCTCCTCAGTTACTCAGCTGTTGATGATCCTGCTCGTCAGTCCTGCCTACTTAAGCCGTCCAGTCCAGAGGAGCTCTGCATTCGCCTTGGTCACATCACAAGAAACCATCGCCTGTATTCCTGTTTAAAGACTAGCTTTGCTGACATCCCTTCTGGTTCCAGATTCTGCTTGCTGTTCAACTACATTGATCCCGGACTTCTGGCTTGGCTGACTATCCGTTCCAGTTACTGAACTTTGGCAATGTTTTGACTACGTTTGTTCTTTTTACTTTTATTATTAAACAAGTTTGATGTAACTGTACTTCTGCCTGATTTCATGGTTTCTGACAGTAGGTGAAGGCTATGAAGATGCAGTCAATCCACTTGGTAATATTTTTTTCAGATTGGATGAACTGGATCACCGTATGACTGAGTTCGCCATGGCATTACAAATGCTCCTGAGTCGCACGGCTCACCTGGAATCTCCCACTGCGGCCTCCCCGATACAACCTATGTTGCAGGCCGACCCTGCTGCTGCTCCAGTCTAGGTGCAGGCACCCGCTTCGAGTATTACCTCTATAAGGAGGTATGTCAGGTTCTGCTCCGCTTCCCCAGTGATTTGGGGATGATCCAGTCCAATGCAGAGGGTTTCTCAACCAGGTTGAGATATACTTTGAAATGCTGCCCCAGGCGTTTCCCAGGGACAGAAGCAAAGTAGATTTTGTGATATCTTTCTGAGATAGCCTTGGCATGGGCAAACCCTCTATGGGAGACGAAGAAACCTGTTGTCTTGAGTTACCCTGAGTTTGCGGCTTTGTTTAAAAGTGTATTTGACGTTTCCGCACGCTCCGCTTCTGCTGCCAAGTGCCTTATGTCCAATCGAACAGAGTATGAGAACTTTTGCCGTTGCACCATTACACCACTGAATTCCATACTCTGGCAGCAGATGTTGCGTGGAACAATGAGGCCCTCAGAGCTGCTTTTTTTCATAGTCTCTCAGATACCATTAAGGATGAGATAGCAGCCTGAGATATACCCACTGAGCTGGAGAAGTTGATCACGTTTATCATCCTCATTGACTCCAGATTCAGAGAAAGACTCTTTTAAGAAGCACTTGTGGAAGCCTCCTGAACATTTGTCTCAGAGCTTTGCAGCCCCACCCGTACCTCCCATGCGTCCTGGTAGAGTCGGGCAGTGAAGGTGAACCCATGCACTTGGGTTTCACGCATCTCTCTCTGAGGATGAGAGAACCTTTAGGAGGAGGGAGAGATTTGCCTTTATTGTGGCTAGGGAGGTCACTTTTTGAAGTCCTACACCCGTCCAGGGAATGCCTGAACCTTGAGATCCTGTCACGGACAGACCTTAAATGGCGTTGTTTAATCCCCAGTTATCCAGAAGTATAAGCCCCTGGTTTTGGTCACCCTTTCTTGAGTCGTCCGTCGAGATACAGGCTCTAATTGACTCTGGGGCTGCAGGCCTGTTCATTGATGCTGCCTTTGTAACAAAGAACCCGATTTTGCCGCAGCTGCCAGTCCACTTGCCATTGAGGCTCTTGACAGGAGACCTCTATGGCCTGCCCATGTGACTCATGAGACTGTTCCGTTGTCCATGGTAGTAGGGGCTCTTCACCATGAGATAATTCAATTCCAAGTTATTTCCTCACTTAAGTTTCCGCTGGTTATTGGTTATCCTTGGTTACAGAAGCACAACCCCTCTTTTGATTGGCTCTGTGCTGAGGTTCTCTCCTGGTCACCACAATGCAGTGAGACATGCTTCCAGAAGGTAGCCAAGGTCCGGTGCACATCTTCCATCTCCTCCCTGCCGGAGTACCACGATTTTAGCGATGTCTTTGACAAAGGTTAAGCCAGTAGTTTGCCTCCACACCGGCCGTATGATTGCGCAATTGACCTTTAACCTGGTGCCATACCCCCTCGTGGCCTGGTTTACCCTTTGTCGGTCTTGGAGGATAAGGCCATGGAGGCCATTGCAGACGCACTTTCTCGAGGTTTCATCTGCAAATCCTCGTCTCCTGCTGGTTTCTTCATTGTGAAGAAGAGTGGTGAACTGAGACCTTGTATTGAGTATAGAGGTCTCAATTGTTTCAAGATTAAGAATGCTTATCCGATTCCGTTGATTACGGAGTTATTCGACCGCCTGAAGGGAGCGACGTTTTTCACGATTTCCTTGATTTGAGGAGGGGCATACAATCTCGTGAGGATTAAGGAGGGCGACGAGTGGAAAACTGCGTTTAATACCAGAACAGGCCATTATGAGTACCTCGTAATGCCTTTTGGCCGTTGTAACGCCCCAGCAGTTTTCCAGGAATTTATTAACGATGGCCACAGAGATTTGTTGCAGTTATGTGTGGTGGTTTATCTCGATGATATCCTCATATTTTCCAAGTCCCTGGAGAGCCACCACACAGATGTCTGTCGTGTGCTTCAGAAACTAATTGAGAACAATCTCTATTGTAAACTGGAGAAGTGCGAGTTCCATCGTGAACAGGTTAAATGTCATTTTCACTGCTGGTTTTTCGATGGACCCAGAGAAACTTTTGGCAGTCCTACAGTGGCCCCGACCTGTGGGTTTACGTCCTCTGCAGCGTTTCCTGGGCTTTGCCAACTATTATCGAAAGTTTATTCGTGACTTCTCGTCTCTCGTCAAGCCCCTGACTGAAAAGACAAAAAAGGAACCCACAGAGTTGGTCTCCGGAGTCCATTAAGGCCTTTGAGAGTCTCAAGGCTGCCTTTGTTTCTGCTCCTGTGTTGGGACATCCTGATCCTACGTTACCTTTTATCCTTGATGTTGATGCTTCTGAGGCTGGTGTTGGTGCCCTTCTGTCTCAACGTCCTACCTCTGAGAGCGCTATGCATCCTTGTGGCTACTTTTCCAAGAAATTGTCGCCTGCGGAGTGCAATTACGAGATTGGTGACAGAGCGCTGTTAGCGATCCATTTTAGCCCTGAAAGAATGGAGAAATCTCCTTGAAGGTACCACTGTGCTGGTTCTCATTCTTACTGACCATAAGAATCTCACATTCTTGTCTGAGGCTAAATGCCTCTCTCCCAGAAGGGCGCGATGAGCTCTTTTCTTGTCAAGTTTCAATTACATTGTTTCATTCTTACCCAGTACTAAGAATGTAAGGGCTGACGCCTTGTCACGATAATTTTGCTCCACTTCCAAGTTGGAGTCGGTTCTGGTTCCTGCGATTCCTCCTGATCGTATTCTGGCTACGGTTCACACCAGTCTCACTTCTCCTTTGGGTGACAAAATTCTTGCTGCTCAGGTCCAAGCTCCTCCTGAGAAACCTTGACTGCTGCCTTGTCCCAGAGAGTCTCTGTACTGCCGTGCTCCAGACTTACCATTCTCCCAAGGCAGCTGGCCACCCCGGGAAGAATCAACTCGTTTGGGCCATTTCCCAACAATTCTGGTGGCCTAGACTAAGTGCTGACGTAACTGCCTTCGTAGCTGAACGTTCCATGTGTGCTCAGAGTAAGACTCCACGACATCTTCCAGTGGGCCTCCTACAACCCATACCCAATGGAGATAGGCCCTGGACCCACCTGTATATGGATTTCATTGTGGAGTTACCCAACTCCCAGGGCAAAACAGTTATCCTTATGGTGGTTGACCAGTTCCCAAAGATGTATCATTGTATTCCACTTAAGAAGTTGCCCACTTCTAAGGAACCGGCTTCCATTATTGCTCGGGAGATCTTTCGCTTACATGGGCTACCCAAGGTGATTGTCTTGGACACGGGTAGCCTTTTATGCACAGTTGGGAATTCAGCTTGCTTTTCCCTCTGCGTATCACCCGCAGTCTAATGGGGCCACAGAATGAGCCAATCAGTCCTTGGAGTAATTCCTACGTTGCTATATTTCTGACCATCATAACAAACGGTCAGACCTATTACCGTGGGCAGAGTTTGCTCACAACAGTGCCTTGAATTCTGCTTCCAGATTGTCCCCATTTGTGGCGAATTATGGTTTCCAACCTTCCATGTTGCCTTACTTGTTTGTTCCGCAGAGTATTCCTGCATTAGAGGAGCATCTCCGTGGTCTTTGTTCCACTTGGGCACAAGTCCAGGAGGCTTTGCATCGTGCTAATGATAGGTACAGACTCCATGCTGACCGCAGACCTGCGCCTTCCTACCAGGTTGGGGACAGGGTCTGGCTGTCATCTCGAAACCTCCGACTTAGTGTTCCCTCACTGAAGTTCGCACCTCGGTTTATTGGGCCTTTCCGTATTCTTCGCAATATTAACCCAGTGGCTTACGCATTAGACCTTCCTTCTAATATGCGTATTTCGAATGTATTTCATATCTCTTTATTAAAACATTTGCTCTGCAACCGCTTTACCACCTTGGCGCCAAGTCCTTATCTTGTACAGGTTGAGAACCATGAGGAATATGAAGTACAGTCCATTGTTGACTCCCGTAGGTTCCGTGGGGGGAAAAAGTACTCTGGTGCATTAGAAAGGGTACGGTCTGGAGAAACGCTCTTGGGTCTCATTCTCGGACGTACGTGGCCCTGCCCTCCTCCGTGATTTCCATAGAAGTTTTCCCTTCAAGCCTGGTGGTCCTCCGAGGGGGAGGTGTCTTTGAGGCGGGGGTACTGTCAGGGCTGGGCTCAGCCCTTCCTTCTCTGAGCTGACCGCTCAGCTGTTGGCTAATTGCCAGCTCCCATCTCTCTCCACAGTTACTCAGCTGTTGATAATCCTGCTCGTCAGTCCTGCCTACTTAAGCCGTCCAGGCCAAAGGAGCTCTGCTCTGCCTTCGCCCTGGTCACATTACAAGAAAGCATCTCCTGCGTTCCTGTTTAAAGGCTGGCTTTGCTGACATCCCTTCTGGCTCCAGATCCTGCTTGCTGTTCCACTACACTGATCCCCGACTTTTGGCTTGGCTGACTATCCATTCCGGTTACTGAACTTTGGCTATGTTTTGACTACGTTTGTTCTTTTTACTTTTATTATTAAACAAGTTTGATTTAACTGTTCTTCTTACATTTATTATTATACAAGTGTGATTTACTTCTGTACTTCTGTCTCAGCCTGATTTCATGGTTTCTGACACTTTGCTTACCAAAAATATTGGCTGCTCAATAAAGTACAGAGAACACGCATGAAGAACATCACCCCTTAGGGGACAGATGTTCCTTCTTAATAATCCTTACAGCCTTATGAGTGAAGTGGCAGGAATTAAACTGCAAAACTCCTTCCCAGACTCTCTCCTTTCTGAGTAGTGCTCCATTCATATGGCTCAAAGTACCATGAGCAATAAACAAAAAAGGTACTTCACAAAGCAGTATTTATTGCAGTACTTTGGCATACAGTTAGAACATCAGGATAAAATCCAAACGCATAAATTCTACTAAAACTAATAAAACGAATGACCGCCTAACTCACATCATTTGCCGCCACCTGGTACAATGTTATGGTGGCCTGACGTTCACGCTATACAATGCCTTGCAAAAGTATTCACCCCCTTGGCTTTTTACCTATTTTGTTACATTACAGCCTTTAGTTCAATGTTTTTTTAATCTGAGTTTCACAGTGGGGACAGAAAGTATTCAGATCCCCTTAAATTTTTCACTCTTTGTTATATTGCAGCCATTTACTAAAATCATTTAAGTTCACTTTTTTCCTCATTAATGTACACACAGCACCCCATATTGACAGAAAAACAAAGAATTGTTGACATTTTTGCATATTAAAAAAGAAAAACTGAAATATTACATGGTCCTAAGCATTCAGACCCTTTGCTGTGACACTCATATTTAACTCAGGTGCTGTCCATTTCTTCTGATCACACTTGAGATGGTTCTACACCATCATTTGAGTCCAACTGTGTTTGATTATACTGATTGGACTTGATTAGGAAAGCCACACACCTGTCTATATAAGAACTTACCGTTCACAGTGCACGTCAGAGCAAATGAGAATCATGAGGTCAAAGGAACTGCCTGAAGAGCTAAGAGACAGGATTGTGGCAAGGCACAGATCTGGCCAAGGTTACAAAAAAATTTCTGCTGCACTTAAGGTTCCTAAGAGCACAGAGGCCTCCATAATCCTTGAATGGAAGACATTTGGGACGACCAGAATATTTCCTAGAGCTGGCCGTCCGGCCAAAATGAGCTATCAAGGGAGAAGAGCCTTGGTGAGAGAGGTAAAGAAGAACCCAAAGATAACTGTGGCTGAGCTCCAGAGATGCAGTCGGGAGATGGAAGAAAGTTGTTGAAAGTCAACCATCACTGTAGCCCTCCACCAGTCGGGGCTTTATGGTTGAGTGGCCCGACAGAAGCCTCTCCTCAGTGCAAGACACATGAAAGCCCGCATGGAGTTTGCTAAAAAAAAAAAAACACCTGAAGGACTCCAAGATGGTGAGAAATAAGATTCTCTGGTCTGATAAGACCTAAAACTTTTTGGCCTTAATTCTAAGCGGTATGTGTGGAGAAAACCAGGCACTGCTAATCACCTGTCCACTACAGTCCCAACGATGAAGCATGGTGGTGGCAGCATCATGCTGTGGGGGTGTTTTTCAGCTGCAGGGACAGGACGACTGGTTGCAATCGAGGGAAAGATGAATGCGGCCAAGTACAGGGATATCCTGGACGAAAACCTTCTCCAGAGTGCTCAGGACCTTAGACTGGCCCGAAGGTTTACCTTCCAACAAGACAACGACCCTAAGCACACAGCTAAAATAATGAAGGAGTGGCTTCACAACAACTCTGTGACTTTTCTTGAATGGCCAAGCCAGAGCCCTGACTTAAACCCAATTGAGCATCTCTGGAGAGACCTAAAAATGGCTGTCCACCAACGTTTACCATCCAACCTGACAGAACTGGAGAGGATCTGCAAGGAGGAATGGCAGAGGATCCCCAAATCCAGGTGTGAAAAAAATGTTGCATCTTTCCCAAAAAGACTCATGGCTGTATTAGATCAAAAGGGTGCTTCTACTAAATACTGAGCAAAGGGTCTGAATGCTTAGGACCATGTGATATTTCAGTTTTTCTTTTTTAATAAATCTGCAAAAATGATTTTAGCAAATGGCTGCAATATAACAAAGAGTGAAAAATTTAAGGGGGTCTGATTTCTTTCTGTCCCCACTGTATGTGATGGATCAGAACACAATAGTCTAAGTTGGTGAATTAAAATTCAAAAAATATATACATAAAACTATTTTTCAGAAATAAAAAACTGATAATTGGCATGTGCGTATGTATTCACCCCCTTTGTTATGAAGCCCATAAAAAGCTCTGGTGCAACCAATTACCTTCAGAAGTCACATAATTAGTGAAATGATGTCCACCTGTGTGCAATCTAAGTGTCACATTTATTATTATTAGAGGTCGACCGATATGGGTTTTTCTCTGGCCGATGCCGATATTTAGAAATCTCGGTGGCCGATGGCCGATATGTAATGCCGATTTTTTT
The DNA here is from genome assembly GCA_037952925.1 of Lithobates clamitans. Lineage (NCBI taxonomy): Eukaryota > Metazoa > Chordata > Amphibia > Anura > Ranidae > Lithobates > Lithobates clamitans. The sequence goes on along the minus strand of JBBGZY010001749.1, from coordinate 1,196,767 downwards.
GGGCCGATATATTAGGCCGATTTTTTTTTTTTCCTTCATCTCATAAAATTTAACAGTTAGACCCCTTTCACACTGGGGCGTTTTTCAGGCGCTTTTGGGCTAAAAATAGCGCCTGTAAAACGGCTCCCCTGCAGTCTCAGTGTGATATCCCGAGTGCTTTCACACTGAGGCGATGCGCTGGCAGGATGTTGAAAAAAAGTCCTGCAAGCAACATCTTTGGAGCAGTGTATACCGCTGCTCCACCACTCCTGCCCATTGAAATGAATGCGTACCGCTGCCAAAGCGCCTGCAAAGCGTTTCGGCAGCGGCGCTTCAGGGGCGCATTCAACCCCTTTCTCGGCTGCTAGCTGGGTTCTAAGCTCCCCGCTAGCAGCCGAATAGCGCCGCTAAAATGACGGTAAAGCGCAGCTAAAACTAGCAGCGTTTTACCGTCAACCCATGCCCGCTGCAGTGTGAAAGCAACCTAAAGTGATACAGAAATTTTTTTACATTTAGGCCCCTTTCACACATGCGGACCGTATGTCCATATTTCATCCATCCGTTTTCGGATGAAATACGGACATACATGCATCCCTATGGGATAGCGGGTGTTAGCGGATGTCATCCGGCTCCGCTCTCGTCCGATTCTGTAGACGGAAGAAAATTCTATTTTTCTATCCGTCTGCAGAGCGGATCGGATGAACACGGACAGACGGTCCGTGTTCCTCCGATCCCCCATAGGGGAGAGCGGAGATCTGACAGGGCGGTCCCTGCACAGTGTGCGGGTCCCGCCCTGCCATCCGCCGGCTCAGCTGGGGAAAACGGAGCGATCCCCGCTGAGCAGCGGATGTTCACGGGGCGGATCAACACGGATCCGTCCCGTGTGAAAGGGGCCTTAAACATTTATTAAAGAAAACAAACCTCCAATCAGTTCACTTGGTAAAACAGGTAATCAAAACTTTTGGATGAAAAAAAAATGGGCTAACTTTACTGCTTAGTTTTTTTTAAATTTATTAGTGTATTTTTTTTTTTTTTAAATTGCGTTTGAAAGAACGCTGCGCAAATACCGTGTGACATAAAATATTGCAACAACCGCTATTTTATTCCCTAGGGTCTCTGCTAAAAAAATATATATAATGTTTGGGGGTTCTAAGTGATTTTCTAGCAGAAAATACAGGATTTTTACTTGTAAGCAACAAGTGTCAGAAAAGATTTAGTCTTTAAATGGTTAAACTGAGAACTTCTACACACAGAGCTCAGCTCATTCAGAAGTGTAAACATTGTATCAATTCAGGTTCTTTTTATCAGATTTGGCAGGCTGCCCAGAGAGGGGAGATAAGTGCTTCAAAGAAGATTACAGGCAACTTGTATTGACTTCAGAAGTCATTTACAAGTCCCGCTGAGTTATATCGGCCTTTTATCAGCACAATCGGCAGATGCTGATTAAGAAAAAAACACCAAATATCGGCCGATATATCGGTCGACCTCTAATTATTATTATTATTATTATTCACATGATCTGTCATTACATATACACACCTTTTTGAAAGGCCCCAAAGGCTGCAACACCTAGGCAGGAGGCACCACTAACCCAACACTGCCATGAAGACCAGGGAACTCTCCAAACAAGTAAGGTACAATGTTGTTGAGAAGTATAAGTCAGCGTTAGGTTATAAAAAAAAATATCCAAATCTTTGATGATCCCTAGGAGCACCATCAAATCTATCATAACCAAATGTAAAGAACATGGCACAACAGCAAACCTGCCAAGAGACGCCACACACTAAAACTCACAAATCGGGCAAGGAGGGCATTAACCACTTCAGCCCCGGAAGAATTTACCCCCTTCCTGACCAGAGCACTTTTTGCGATTCGGCACTGCATCGCTTTAACTGACAATTGCGCAGTCGTGCGTTGGTTGCACCCAAACAAAATTGACGTCCTTTATTTCCCACAAATAGAGCTTTCTTTTGGTGGTATTTGATCGCCTCTGCGGTTTTTATTTTTTGCGCTATAAACAAAAAAGAACGACAATTTTGAAAAAAACACAATATTTTGTACTTTTTGCTATAATAAATATCCCTTTAAAAAAAAAAAAAAAAAAAGTTTAGGCCGATATTTATTCTTCTACATATTTTTGGTAAAAAAAAAAAAAAAAAATCACAATAAGCGTACATTGATTGGTTTGAGCAAAAGTTATAGCGTCTACAAAATAAGGGATAGATTTATAGCATTTTTATTATTATTATTTTTTCACTAGTAATGGCGGCGATCTAGGATTTTTATTGTGACTTCGACATTATGGCGGACACATCGGACATTTTTTTTTTTTTTAAATTATAAAAGAACATGTTTATTATTGAAATAAGGATAATATACAGAGGCATTACATATCATATCTTTCCAAAAAGTAGACAAAAGAGTGAGGTTACATGCATTACTTGTGAGTGGGTGTGTTTGTCATAGAAAATACAATATTACATAGAGCCATATATGGCTTCAGCAGCATTAGTTATAATTTCCATTAGATGGGTTGGCCATATCTAGCGTTTCCGTCCGTTGGTTTAACATATATAGTTAGTTAGTCCGTGCTCGTGCTAGTCTTTTCTAACCATTTATCCCATATTTTGTGATACTTATTCGGGCAACCTCTGTGTTTGTACATCACCTTTTTGTATGGTAGTGCTATGTTTACTTCCCTAATCCAGGCTTGTAGAGTGGGAGGTTCTGTTCTCATCCAGTGCTTGGCTATTAATTTTCTGGCGCTAAATAGTGATTCACTAAGAAGTGTAATCAGGGGTCTATCTTTGTTGGCATCTGGGAGTAGCCCAAGAAGGCATGGCCTGGGGTCGAGTTGAACTGGTGATCCCATGTGGTCGTGAAGGAATTTTAGAGCATCTTGGGCAGTTTGGGTTCTGGTGTGGGGAGAATTTTGCAATTCTGGATGGTGTAAGGTATGACTTGTGTATAATATACAGCTGGGTCAAACGCTCGGAAATTTTAGGGTATGTGGTTTTAACGTTTGCCAATATGTCTTCCCAGTCAGAGTCGTCTATGGGCCCCACATCTTCCTCCCATCTAATTCTTGCCGTGTCTATAATCCTTGCTACCGGCTTGGTGCGAAGTATAGTGTAGAGGGTGGATATAAGTTTTTCTGGGTTTGACCCTGTAATTATATCTACCAGTGGCAGTATTTGTGGGTTAGGAAGTCCGTGCCCAAATTGGGTTTGGAGCGCGTGTCTCAGCTGCATGTAGCTAAATTGCATGTATGGGGGGAGATCAAACTCCTCACAAAGTGTCTGGAAGCTTCTCACTCCAAATACGGTAGTGATCTGGAATAAGAACACTATTCCCTTGGCTGCCCATCTAGTGGCTCCCGGTATAGAAATCAGTTCCGTCAACTGGGGGTTGTGCCAAAGGGGTGTGTGTGAATGAAAGAAGTCGCTTCCAGTCAGCTTGATCGCCTTCTCCCACACATGTCTATGTTGGGACAGCAATAAGTCTCGGTCCTTACTTTTGTCTTGTTTACTGCTTTTCCTGAATATCACTTGTAGTGGGGAGTGCATGTCACTATTTGTTTTTTTACATACTAGGGTTTGGTATCTGGTCTCATCTGTTTTGTGGATATAATATAAGTGCGAAAGTTGTTCCGCAATGTAGTATGTGTATAGATCCGGTAGGGCCGCTCCTCCCGAGGAGGTTGGGTTTTTGAGCGTGTTCCAAGCTAGCTTATGCCTGTTGGGCCCCCATATAAAGGAATTGATTATTTTGTCAAGTGTTTTAAAAATGTTAAGGGGGATACGTACAGGGGAGTTCCAGAATATATATAGGAATTTTGGGAGTAATATCATCTTAAATAGGTTAATTCTGCCCGATATTCCCAAGGGGAGTCTTGCCCAGGTTTGTGTACGAGATTTTAAGTGTAAAAAGAGTGGTTCGATATTATTGCTGATATAATCTAGCGGGTCTTTGGTAATCTCTACTCCTAAGTACTTAATGCGGGCAACTCGCTGTAAGGGGAGTGAGGCTGCAGTTTGTGATGGGGGTGACAAATCTAGAGGGAGAATCTGTGATTTGGACCAGTTCATGTTTAGGCCTGAGTGTTTCCCGAATTTTTCAATGGTCAGTAGGGCTGTTTGGAGGGACGGGCCTGTGTCCTCCAAATAAAGGAGCATATCGTCAGCATATAAACTTAACGTCTCAGTCAGAGATCCTATGCGTAGCCCACGTATATCCGGGTTCATCCTAAGTGAGATGGCAAGGGGCTCCACCGCCAAGGCATATAGTAGCGGGGACAATGGACACCCCTGACGAGTTCCCCTTTTCAATGGAAGGGGGTCGGACGTCCATCCGTTCACTACCACTCTGGCCATCGGGGAATAGTACAGTAATTGTACCCATTTTATGAAGTTTGGGCCGAATCCAAAGCCTCATAGGCATTCCCAAAGGTAACCCCATTCAACCGAGTCGAACGCCTTTGCGGCGTCTATGGTCACAATCGATCTCCCATGTGTTCATGATCCGCCTGGATGTTCATGTGAAGACGTCTTAGATTCATGGCTGTGTTTTTCCCAGGCATGAATCCTGTCTGGTCAGAGTGGATGAGGGAGAGGATGCTGTTATTGAGGCGCATAGCTAATATTTTGGCTAATATTTTGATGTCAGCTTGGAGAAGCGAGATTAGGCGATAGAATTCAGGTAGTCGGGGGTCTTTACCTGGTTTAGGGATTACTATAATTACTGCTTGGCGGAGGGTTTCAGGGAGGGTCTCGGTTTCAAATATATGTTTGTATAATTTCAATAATTCAGGGGTCAAAATCTCCAAGTGTAGAAGTCTAGGGGAATGCCATCACCTCCCGGCGCCTTAGCTGGTGCAAGGGATGCTATGGCAAGGGCAATTTCATCTGCCGTGAGAGGAGCTTCTAAGTCTTGCACTTGGGATTCTGAAAGCTGTGGGAAGGGGATGTTCTGAAGAAAGGCCCTAGTTTCTTGTGGAGTGACCTCAACCTTGGAGGAGTATAAATCAGTATAGTATTTCTGGAATGTGTCTGCGACCGCCTGGGGGTCTGAGAAAGTTTCATTACGTGGGTCAACAAGGGTTACTGTTATTGGGGGGGTTGGACTCTTGTCGGGCTAGGTATGCTAATAGTTTCCCTGCTCGCTCCCCTTGCTCAAACAGGCGCTGTTTCACAAAGAAAAGTTTCTGTTTGGCTTTCTCATAATGAAGTTGGTCTAATAGGCAGGTGTGAAGTTTGATTGCAGCTGCTTTGTCAGGGGAGGGATCATGCTGAAATTCCCTTACCAATAAGTCTGCTTTAGCAGAGGCCTGGTGGAGAATTAGGTTAGAGGAAGTTTTTATTCTGCGTATTCGTGAGGATAGGATAGTGCGGACATGTAATTTGAATGCTTCCCAAACCTGTCCCACGGGCTGTATTTCTGTTGATATTAAAGTAGAATTGCCATTCCTTGTAAGTATCTTCTTGGTCTTTCAACATAGACAACCAGAAGGGGTGAAGACGCCATGTAGGGGTCCTAATTTCGGATTAAGCTGCAGGGTCGTCCAGCATGGAGCATGATCAGATAAAGTTCTGGTATGATAGCCCGAGTCTGACAGGCGGGGAAGCAGTTTGTTGGATATTAGATTAAGGTCAATTCGGGACATAGTGGAGTGAGTTGCCGAGAAGCATGAGTATGCCCGAGTGGTGGGATGGTTGTATCGCCATGTATCGGTTAGTGAGAATTCTTGTAGCATCCGTCCGAACCGGGTGGTATCTGGGGGGGGTGTGTTTGGACTTGTCTGTGTTCTGTCTTTTTGGGGGTTTAGGACCATATTAAAATCGCCCAGCCAAATGGCAGGTATGTTGGGATGTTGCGCCATATACAATAGGCCTTCAGTGACTAGGTTAGATTTGTACGGTGGGGGTATGTAAAATGCCATTATCAAATATTGCGAGCCATTTAGGGTACAATGCAGGAAAATAAATCTACCTTGGGGGTCTGTGCGTACGGTAATGACTGCAAAGGGAGTAGTTTTGGCTATAAGGATTGAGACCCCCCTCGAGTGTGGAGAATGGGTGGCATGGAATGCCCATCCTATCCATGGCCGCTTTAGTGCAAGCTGAACCTGTCCAGTGATATGTGTTTCAACTAAAACTGTTATATCTGCTCGATATGTTTTAAGGCACGTAAAGACAGCAGTGCGTTTAATTTTGTCACGGATCCCATGAATTTTCCAGGTGAGAAATTTTAGGGTAGCCATAACGGTTTGGTATTTAGTTTTGTTTGGGGGGGTGGATACGGGGTATTTACAGGGGCCTGTACCACCATTCTCCACTCTGAAGCAGGCCCGCACCTCCCCCTATTCTCTGATAGACAACGTATACATGCACACATATCTTTGTACCTCAGGTTATAACACATGTTCTTTATCTTGTCTTTAACTTTAACAGTTCCCTTGCCCTCCCTCCCTGCCCTCAGCCGCCCAAACTTGACTGGGGCTTGCATCCCAAAACTTGTGCAATGTAGATAAGATGGTATTTCTTGCATATTACTTATAATGGAGGGGAGAAAAACCCCCAGGTGCACAATAAACTTATCAATCCTGGCGGTAGCCTATAGGGCAGCACCAGTATTGATATGGCGGTCTCCCGCCGGAGGCAAACAAATTCTGGATAGAAATCCAGCGATGGAGTAAACGTGGTAACAGTTAGTTAACAGAGCCAGTAAACTAAAGGAACCTGAATTCTCGCTCCGTTGTGGCATCTAAGAAGGAAAAATTAGCAAAGTCCAATCCGGGCATCGTGGTCCTAGTGAAGCTGTGAGAGAGTTTGCCTTTATCGGCGTATTTACATAACACAGTTCGAATCCAGGCCAAAGCCAGGGAAAATAAGAGGAGGAAGTATTAGTGCAATGCGTCCGGGTACGTATCTCTTCAAGGTGGAGATACAAAGCAGGAGGACAGTTCTCTGAACGGAAGGAAAGAAAAAGTAGAAAAATAAAAAGAAAAGGGGGGGGGGGGGGGAAGAGATCCATGTAATGGTGAGCATACAGCAGGGGGCGTATTAGCGATCTCCATAATTTCGTCAGTAGAGGATTCCGGTCAGTGTTTGGGGCCTTAATGTCATGCAATTACATTCCTTGATTGTACAGTGGTGGTTAGCTTGAGGTCGGTGTATCCTCTTTATTGATCATATGCAGTACAGGTCAAGGAACACAGTGCATGCAAGAAGCTGTAAAGTAGCACTTACTTATTTGGTAGGTACGACTGTGCTTTAGGCGGGCCGGTTCCTTTGCGCATCCAGATGATCCACCCATGCCGAAGCCTGGCCAGGGTCCTCAAAGAAATGTACCCGGTCTTCTCCTACTATGCGAAGTCGGGCCGGGAACAACATTGAATATTTAATATGGAGTGCTCTTAGGCGACGCTTAGTATCGGAGAATCGCGCCCTTTGCTTCTGGACCTCTGCAGAGAAATCCGGGAATGCTGAGATGAAGCCGGATTGATGTGGGATATTTCCTTTTATTCTGGCCAGTCTCAGGACCGCGTCCCAGTCTCTGAAATTTAACAATTTTGCAATAAAAGTGCGTGGGGGTGCACCTTCAGGCGGGCGGCGAGCCGGCATGCGGTGGGCACGTTCCAAAACAAAAGTGGCCGAAAAAGCATCTCTGCCGTATGTTGTAATTAAGAGCTGCTCCAGGAAAGTGGCTGGATCTGTGCCCTCCAAACCCTCTGATAGTCCAATGAACCTGAGATTGGACCGGCGGGCACGGTTCTCAAGATCATCATGTTTCTGCGCTAATTGTTGTATCTGGCGTTGCAGCTCGTCTTGTGAGTGCTGCATGGGGTGTAATATGTCCTCCGCCTGCCCAATCCGAGTCTCAGCCTCGGTTACCCGTTCCCGGAGTTTGGTCATATCATGCCTAATGCGTGATATGTCCACCTTCACCTCCTCTATCTTTAAGTGTGGATTGGCAGAGGGAAATTGCCTCTAATATGTGAGGTGCTGCCGAGGCGCCATCTTGTTCCTCCGGGTCCCGCTCCGTCCGCCTGTACCGTTCGAGAGATGAAGAGGCTGTGTTTCTTTTCGGCGGAGACATGCTGGTCTCAAGTCTCAGCGTCAGGTCCCACCAAGGCAAGGGGAAAAATCAAGGTTTTAGGGTGCAGGATGTGTAAAGAAGGATCTGCCACGAGCGGAGCTTCAATCACACACGTCCGCTCACATCGCCGTGCAGGCCACGCCCAGGTGCATGTCACATCGGACAATTTTAAACCATTTTTGGGAACATTGGCATTAATACAGCGATCAATGCTATAAAAATGCATTGATTACCGTAAAAATGTTCACTGGCGGTCACTGGCAGTGAAGGGGTTAACACTAGGGGGGCGATCTAGGGGTTAACTGTGTTCCCTGGGAGGTGATTCTAACTGAAGGGGGAGGGGACTGACTAGAGGAAGTGACGGATCGTAGTTCCTAGCTAAGAGAAACACACGATCTGTCACTCCTGTTAGAACAGAACAGGGAAGTGTGTGTTTACACACACTCACCCCTGTTCTGTGTCTCCTGCTCACGATCGCTCGTGGCGGGCGGTCATCGCGACCTTCGGCCACGAGCATCGGTACCCCCGCTGAGCAGCGGGCGCGCACCTGCTATCCCGACCCTGCAAGCCAATGTATAGCTACGACGGCTCGCGCAGGGGTATAACTGCGGCAGTTGGTCGGGAAGTGGTTAATCAGAGAGGCAGCACAGAGACCTAAGGTAACCCTGGAGGAGCTTCAGAGTTCCACAGCAGAGACTGGAGCATCTGTACATAGGACGACATTAAGCCGTACGCTCCATAGAGTTGGGCTTTATGGCAGAGTGGCCAGAAGAAAGCCATTACTTTCAGCAAAAAACAAAATGGCACTTTTTGGGTTTGCAAAAAGGCATGTGGGAGACTCACAAAATGTATGGAGGAATGTGCTCTGGTCTGATGAGACTAAAATTGAACTTTTTGGCCATTAAAGAAAACGCTATGTCTGGCGCAAACCCAACACATCACCCAAAGAACACCATCCCAACAGTGAAACATGGTGGTGGCAGCATAATGCTGTGGGGATGTTTTTCAGCAGTTGAAACTGGGAAACTGGTCAGAGTTGAGGGAAAGATGGATGGTGCTAAATACAGGGATTTTCTTGAGCAAAGCCTGTACCACTCTGTGTCTGATTTGAGGCTAGGACAGAGGTTCACCTAGCAGGACACTGACCCAAAACACACTGCTAAACAACACTTGAGTGGTTTAAGGGGAAACATGTAAATGTGTTGGAATGGCCTAGTCAAAGCCCAGACCTCAATCCAATAGAAAATCTGTGGTCAGACTTAAAGATTGCTGTTCACAAGCGCAAACCATCCAACCTGAAGGAGTTGGAGCAGTTTTGCAAGGTGGAATGGGCAAAAATCCCAGTGGTAAGATGTGGCAAGCTCATAGAGACTTATCCAAAGCGACTTTGCCCTGTGATAGCCGCAAAACGTGGCTCTACAAAGTATTGACTTTAGGGGGGGTGAATAGTTATGCACATTGACATTTTCTGTTATTTTGTCCTATGTGTTAATTAGGCAGCTTCCAGCTTTAAGAGAAAGATTTTAAATTAAGATTGTTTTTTTTTTTTTTTTTTTTATTATTATCAATATATATATTTTTTAGTAGATCGATTATGCAATAAAATAGGTTGGTCTTTGATAGTACATAATTTAGGGGTGGGCCAGTGTGGATGTGCCTGTTTGTGCATACATGCATGCGCACTGTTACACATGCATTCACCTGTCATTTATTTTATATGAGTTGTCCTATCGGTAATGATGATGGTTTTTAGAGTATTTGGTTAATAAAAATACTATGATCGTATGACACTTTGCAGAATGATGTAGTATGTAGCGGTCTATTAGCATATTGTTAACTGCTATATACAGGCAGATGAGGTGGTTAGGATGTCATTGTTTTCAAAGATACTGTTTTATATTATTTTTTATATATTTTATGTTAGTGATGCTAGGTGAAGATGTGTCCTTCTCCTTACATACCGTCTTGAATGTAACCTGTGGAGGGATATATAGGCTCATTTTAGAATAATGAGTGCCTTATAAGACATTATAAGCTGATGTTATATGGTGCTGTGTGTTACTGTGCTTGGTCACAATACACGGCATGTAGTGTGGGTAGTGTGGAGCATTCTGACCTATTAGAAAATGGCCGCAAGCATACAATAAACTATAGAATTCCGTGGTTGTCAACAAAATGGCCGCGGTGACACTATAAAATGATTGACATCTTAACCGTCCAATAGATTTCCCCCTGAGGAAGATGCAACATTTCCCGGTATCGATACAAGTTGGGGAAGGGACAGGACGGTTTGTGAGAGAGTGGAGTGTTCTCAGAGTGGGAGAGGACACATCAGCATAGCACCATTATATTTGTTTGGCTTGATACAGAGTGGTGCGCTCATAGTACCTTTTAAATGTGAGTACCCTAATATAGGGAATATTGTCATTTTGAATAAAACTTTTAAAACGGTAATACACTATCCGGTTTCCTCCATTTTCCATATGAATATTTCTACAAGCAACCATCCAAGGATCTAAATGACCATAAACCCAGAGGTGGTTTAAAACCGTGTTTTAACCGAGCTTAGGTGCAAGGTCACACGCTCTAAGGTGAGAGCATACACCAAAGGGGGAGCACAAGAGTGGACATGAGCACTTTACTGTTATATCATCTGTTTTTTCATCTGCAATGAGCACCAGAAGAATGGAGTAGTTATGAATGGACTTTATGCTGCGATTTTACGGACACAGATTAATGCATGAATTAGTTTGGCACAAGAGCACTTTAAACACGGTTCACTTTATTTCTATATTGATTATTGTATATTGATGCACTTTTTATAGATTTATGTAAATTACAGGTTGTCACTGCAATTATCACAGTATTGCAATTATCGAACAGGATTGCAAATTTCTCTATTGCATATGAATGCTACATGTGTATATAGAGGTGTGTATGCTACACAGGTTGTCATTGGGAGGATCGCATAGGATTGCAATTTTTATTCTTCATGATCACAACTTATAATCGCATAAGATTGCATTATTATATTCACTAGATTTTTTATATAGGAATAGAATATCTCACCACCACTATTTAACTGCAGCCAGTAATATTATGATTTAGTACGGTTACCTTATGATTACATTTGGATAGCGCAGCATTAGATTGGTATAAAAATTGTCCCATTTGTTGTTTGCTTTACAATAATAATTTTAAAAAAATCTTGTGGCCATGTTCTGTAAGTTAAATTATGCAAATCCTCAAACAATCCATGTTAATTCCAGGTTGTGAGACAACAAAACACATAAAATGCCAAGGGGGTTTGAACACTTTTGCAAAGCACTGTAGGATCCTACGCCTTACGATTCACACTAATGTGCACCTTCAGGGGTTTCTATATTGTTTATCTGCAACCATTTTTATGTGGTGCATAGTCGGAATATCTATTGCATCACTTCCTGCTCGGCGCCATTTACTTGGTGACCAGAGCATGCGACTTCCTGTCGGCACCATTTTATTAGTGATCCAGAAGTCAGAAACAAAATAACATGGCTGCTTACATCTCAATAAAAAAACAGTAATTAACGCTGTATGCCCGGGCTCGTGATTAATATAAAGCAACCAGCAGTCATTCAGATTGCTATTTAAAGTGTTACTAAACTCACAACAGTAAAATCAGTCTGCATATGCAGCATAGCATGGTTGTTATACTCACTGTGGAACTTAAGGGGTTAATCCTCTGCATTGTGTAAAAATGTTGTTTTATCCTGTATGCACAGATCCTCCTCTCCTGCACTGTCTATCTGGGTAAGGGCAGCTAACACAAGCAGGGTAGCACATGCCCAGTTGTGTATTGTATGCTGTAGAGACCATTTACTTGTTCTCAGCGCTAGCCAGGTCACATGATATTGACATGTGTGTGTATACAGGCTGTAGTGGAAATCTCCTCCTACCTAAACTCTCAGCACTGGAGAAACTGTGCAGTTTATCATGTAACCAAGGTATACAGATCATCCAAAAACATATATAGTGGCAGTATTTTAATGTAAAAAGAAGATTTATAAGCTGTGGGCACTGTGGGGGGGGGGGGGGTCAGATGAACAATTTTCATACTACTGGGTTTAGTAACATTTTAATCGGGGATCATAAGTTTACTAACTGGTCGCCATTTTATAGTAGTCTGAATGAAAAGACAGCGGGCGCCATTTTTCAGTGGATATTGAACCAAATACAGCACATCACCCATATTTGTTCTCAAATATGTCACTCAGAATCAATAGATACGGGAGCGTGGCTACCGAGCTCCAAGATGGACGTGTAGTCTAGGAGCTCCATAACCGGCCGGAGAAAATCCAGACATCTGAGATCACCAGCACCATCCAGAGCCACAAACGGTGCCATTGGACTGCTGTACGAGGGATGACGAGGCGTAGGAAGAATCCGCAGCAGCCTCTGAAACTGCCGGACTTCTTCATGATGCCCTCACCCGTACAACGCCAAAATGGCGTCAGCGCCCGGGACATGCAGCACAAGGCCGCGGCGCACAACGGGGGCAAGGGACAGACATCTACTGCCCCACAATTCAATAAGCTGCCCAGCGATTCATCCTCGGGAACATCCAGCCCCTCAACAAGGAGCCCAGCAAAATCGAGGTCCAGGAGGGACTCTCCAGCTAGGCCGCAGCCTGCCACAGAGATGCAGGTAAGCGGGCCAGTCAGTAATAATTTGAATCAAAGGGACCAGGAGGAAGGGGCACTGGGGGGCCCTATAGCTTATTTCCCCACTTCTGATAGCCCCATATCGGACACTATATTAAAAGAGATGCTGTTATCCCTGCGCTCATCCCTACAGGCCGACATAACAGGCATCAATAAGTGCACAAGGGAGGTACAACCCAAGGCCCTAGAGTAGACCACGTGGAAAAAAAGATAGAAGAATACACATCCTTCTATAATGTAATGGTGGAAGCACATACCGCACAGGGGAAGACATAACAACATGGTTGAAAGACAAGATCGCAGACTTAGAGGACAGGTCCAGAAGGAACAATATTAAAATCAGGGGTATTCCAGAGTCTGTTACACCAAATCCTCTTCTACAATATGCCCAAACCCTGTTCTCTAAGTTAGTTCCGTCTTTGACAGCGCAAGACCTTATAGTGGATAGGATCCACAGGATTCCCAAACCCTCATTTCTCCCTGCGGAGACCTCCAGGGATGTCCTACTCCGGGTATACTATTACCATATCAAAGATCAGATCCTTCAAGCATCCAGAAGACCAGACAACATCCCACCACAATACACCTCTATAAGGCTACTCCCTGACCTCTCCAGGCACACGCTACAACGTCGTTGCAACCTGGCGAAATCACTAAAGCTTTAAGAAATCATAAAGTCCTCCACAAGTGGAAATATCCCGCTACTTTGTCTATTACACACAATGGGCTCACAACCTCAGTCACAATGCTTAACCACTTGCCGACTGCCTCACGCAGATATACTGCGGCAGAATGGCACGGACAGGCAAAGTAACGTATGGGTACGTTACTTGCCTCCCGCGGGCGGGGGGTCCGATCGGACCCCCCCAGTGCCCGAGGCGGTCGGCATCTGTCAAGCGATCAGAGGTGAGGGGGAGGCCATCCATTCGTGGCCACCCCCTCGCGATCACTCCCAGCCAATGACAATCTTCCTCTGCTGCTGTAATGTAAACAGCGGCAGAGGAAGTGATGTTATCTCTCCTCGAGCCGGTCTTTTCATTCCAGCGCCGAGGAGAGAAGACATCAAGTAAGTTTGCACCAAACACTACACTAACAGTAGAACACTCTAGGCACACCCCCCATCACCCTCCGATCACCCCCCTGTACCCCCTGTCACAGTGACGCCAATAGCAATTTTTTTTTCTGATTATTGCGTTGGTGTAAGTTTGTGACAGTTATAAGTGTTAGGGCAGTTAGTGGTAGTCCCCTTTAGGTCTAGGATACCCCCCTAACCCCCCCTAATAAAGGTTAACCCCTTGATCACCCCCCCCGTCGCTAGTGTCACTAAGTAATCGTTATTCTGATCGCTGTATTAGTGTCACAGGTGACGCTAGTTAGGGAGGTAAGTATATAGGTTCGCCGTCAGCTTTTTATAGCGTCAGGGACCCCCATATACTACCTAATAAAGGTTTTAACCCCCTGATTGCCCCCTAGTTAACCCTTTCACCAGTGATCACAGTATAAGTGTTACGGGTGACGCTGGTTAGTTAGTTTATTTTTTATAGTTTCAGGGCACCCGCCGTTTATTACCTAATAAAGGTTTAACCCCCTGATCATCCGGCAGTGATATAAGTTAAGTTTTAGGGTCAGATGAGGTCTGCGTCGCCCCAGGCAGCGTCAGGTTAGCGCCAATACCGCTAACACCCACGCACGCAGCATACACCTCCCTTGTGGTATAGTATCTGAACAGATCAATATCTGATCTGATCAGATCTATACTAGCGTCCCCAGCAGTTTAGGGTTCCCAAAAACACAGCGTTAGCGGGATCAGCCCAGATACCTGCTAGCACCTGCGTTTTGCCCCTCGGCCCAGCCCACCCAAGTGCAGTATCGATCGATCACTGTCTTTTACAAAACACTAAACACACATAACTGCAGCGTTCGCAGAGTCAGGCCTGATCCCTGCGATCACTAACATTTTTTGTTGGTCGCGTTATACAGTTGCTAACAGTCAGGAGCGTTTTGCCTGTGAGTCTCACTAGTGTACCACTAAATTGAGAGCCCAAAATGGCAAATCGAAGGTACACTAGTGAAGAGGCCTAAACATTTCTGAGCATGACAGATAGTGAAGAGGAAGTCACTCATCTGTCAGATTCAGGCTCAGAATGCGATCCTGTAGACGACAGCGGCTCCATGACAGATAGCTCTGACGACGGAGTTGTGGTCCCTGCCAAGGTCAGGCGTACCAAACCCCGATCTTCTGCTGCTGTTGAGGTGTGAGAATCGCAGGTCCCTTGTATGGAGCAGAGCAGTACTAGCGCCACTTTTCCTTCTGGTGAACTGGCAAGCACCAGCGGCCTAGTACACCCTGGTCGTACATCCAGTACTGCAGTAACACTTGGTGACTTGGCGAGTCCCATAAGTGCAGTTCAAGCTGGTGAGGTGGCAAGCACAAGTAGTATCCCGCTGCCACCAAGAAGACGAACACAGGCCCGTCGTGCCCTTCTTGCTGCATTCGCCAATCCTACTTGGGAACCCACCACTTCTGCAGCAACCGTACTTCCCCAATTCACTGGCCAACCCGGCATTCAGGTGGAAACAGTTGATTTTACGTCACTTGATTTTTATTCGCTGTTTTTCACCGATAATCTCTATAGATCTATTGTGGACCAAAGCAATTTGTACGCTGGTCAACACATCGCCACTATTCCCCAGTCCTCCCTTGCCAGAGATTGGAAACCAATTACGGTTTCCGAATTTAAGATCTTTCTGGGCCTTTCCCTCAACATGGGCATAACTAAAAAGAGTGAGTTGCGGTCATATTGGTCCACTGACCCAATTCACCATATGCCCTTGTTCTCTGCCTCCATGACCAGGGCAAGATACGAGCAGATTTTGTGGTTCATGCACTTCAACAACAATGAACTCTGTCGTCCTCGTGGAGACCCTGAATACGATCGGCTCTACAAAATTCGGCCCCTCATAAACCACTTCAACCAACGTTTTGCAGACTTGTTTACTCCCCATCAAGTTGTCTGCGTTGATGAGTCCCTGATTAAGTTTTCTGGCCGCTTGTCATTCAAACAGTACCTTCCCAGCAAGCGTGCCAGATACGGGGTTAAGATGTATAAGCTCTGTGACAGGGCCACAGGCTATAAATGTAGTTTTATGGTTTACGAGGGCAAAGATAGTCACGTAGAGCCGACAAACTGCAATGACTTCATAGGAAGAGATGGCAAGATTGTGGGGGACTTGGTGTCCCCCTTATTTGGAAAGGGGTACCACTTATATGTGGACAATTATTACATGAGCGTGCCACATTTTAGTCACGTTTTTGATCAACAGATTGGAGCATGTGGCACCGTGCGACCTAATTGCCGGGGCTTTCCCCAGCGGCTTGTAGATTCCAGTCTTAGGCTGGGGGAGAGAGCCTGCATCAAGTGTAATAACTTGCTCGCTATGAAGTGGAGTGGTAATAAGAATGTTTTCGTTCTTACCTCCCTTCATGCAGACACGACGGTCCAAATTCCTACGGCGACTGGTGTTGTGGAGAAACCCCTCTGTGTCCACGAATATAACCTTAACATGGGAGGGGTAGACCTCAACAACCAGTTGTTGGCGCCGTACCTAGTTGCCCGTAAGGCCAGACGCTGGTACAAAAAAGTGTCTGTTTCAATTGGCTTTGCTGAACGCTCATGTGCTATACAGAGCTTCAGGACGGACTGGATCCTCCCTTAAATTCCAGGAAGAGATCGTCAGAGCCCTTCTGTTTCCAGATGGTGCTCCACCTCACCTTCCCCAACCAAATGCAGTAAGCCGGCTGCATGAGAGGCATTTTCCCTATGTCCTCCCGAGTACTACTATCCAACGAGCCCCCCAAAGAAGATGTTGTGTCTGCAGCAAGTGCGGATATAGGCGTGACACCCGGTATTATTGTCCCTCCTGTCCTGACAATCCTGGTCTATGCATTGGTAAATGTTTTGAAAGCTACCATTCACTAGTAGGGTACAGCACTGCACAGACTAGGCACACTAACACAGGGTCTCCCAAGATGCCATCGCATTTTGAGAGACCCGAAACTTGGTACCAGTTACAAAAGTTTTAGTTACAAAAAAAGTGTAAAAACAAATAAATAAATAAAAGAAAAAATAAATAAAAACACAAAAAAATATATAAAATAAAAAAACAAAAATAGTTGTTCTTTTATTGTTCTCTCGCTCTCTATTCTCTCGCTATTGTTCTGCTCTTTTTTACTGTATTCTATTCTGCAATGTTTTATTGTTATTATGTTTTACAATGTTTGCTTTTCAGATATGCAATTTTTTTATACTCTACTGTTTATTGTGTTTTATTGTTAACCATTTTTTTGTTTTCAGGTACGCCATTCAGCTGCAGAGCGGATTTATTTATTTTGACAGCAACAGCGTTTGCTCCCACGATACATAAAGCCGTGACTCCAGCGCTGTCAGAGGTGATTTCACCATCACAGTTACATACTTCAGCATATATGCCGAAGCATGGAGCAGCAGTGGGTGGAGGAGCGATTTGCTCCTACCTTTTGCGGGAGGATGCCCCCATGCTTCGGCATATATATATTTTAGGCACAGGTTGCGTTAAATGTTTTATTTTTTACTATGTTTTTTTTTGTATTTTCTTTGCAGGTATGGTAAGTCTTACTGTTATACTGTAATGTTACTTTGTTTTATTGTTAACAATCATTTGCTTAGCAGGTACGCCATTCAGTTGCAGCGCGGATTTATTTATCTTGACAGCAACAGCGTTTGCTCCCACGATACATAAAGCTGTGACTCCTGCGCTGTCGGAGGTGATTTCACCACCACAGTCACATACTTCAGCATATATGCTGAAGCATGGGGGAAGCAGAGGGCGGAGGAGCGATTTGCACCTAACTTTTGCGGGAGGATGCCCCCATGCTTCGGCATATATATATATATATATATATATATATATATATATATATATATATATATATATATATATATATATATATATATATATATATATATATATATATATATATATATATACGGTGCATGTATGCCCATCAATAGAAGTTGGTGGATTAAGGGAGGTATTCTAATGGTGAGCATACCCACCGATCAATCTCTTTTTTTCGTTCAGCCCACAGGCTGCATGAAAAAAAAAGTTTACATTAAATGCCCAGCAAGGACCAGCAACGTACTAGTATGTTGCTGGACTTTGAGTGGTTATACCAGAATGATGCCTGCAGGTTTAGGTATCATCTTGGTATCAATCTTTTCAGCCAGTGGTCGGCTTTCATGTAAAAGCAATCCTAGCATCTAATTAGCCTCTAGACTGCTTTTACAAGCAGTGGGAGGGAATGCTCCCCCCCCCCCCACCACCACCGTCTTCCATGTTTTTCTCTGGCTCTCCTGTCCCAACAGGGAACCTGAGAATGCAGCCGGTGATTCAGCCAGCTGACCATAGGGCTGATCAGAGACCAGAGTGGCTCCAAACATCTCTATGGCCTAAGAAACCGGAAGCTACGAACATTTCATGACTTAGATTTCGCCGGATGTAAACAGCGCCATTGGGAAATTGGGAAAGCATTTTATCACACCGATCTTGGTGTGGTCAGATGAGAGATCTAGGGACTAATAGACCTCATTTTTTTCAAAAAAGAGTACCTGTCACTACCTATTGCTATCATAGGGGATATCTATATTCCCTGAGATCTTAAAAATAATTTTTAAAAAAAATGAAAGGAATAGTGTAAAATCAAAATAAAAAAAGCAAAAATAATAAAGAAAAAAAAAAGCACCCGTCCCCCCCTGCTCTCGCGCAAAGGCGAACGCAAGCGTCGGTCTGGCGTCAAATGTAAACAGCAATTGCACCATGCATGTGAGGTATCACCGCGAAGGTCAGATCGAGGGCAGTAATTTTAGCAGTAGACCTCCTCTGTAAATCTAAAGTGGTAACTTGTAAAGGCTTTTAAAAATGCATTTAGTTTGTCGCCACTGCACGTTTGTGCGCAATTTTAAAGCATGTCATGTTTGGCATCCATGTACTCGGCCTAAGATCATCTTTTTTTTTCATCACACATTTGGGCAATATGGTGTGTTTTAGTGCATTAAAATTTAAAAAAGTGTGTTTTTTCCCAAAAAAATGCGTTTGAAAAATCGCTGCGCGAATACTGTGTAAAAAAAAAAAAATGAAACACCCACCATTTTAATCTGTAGGGCATTTGCTTTAAAAAAATGTATAATGTTTGGGGGTTCAAAGTAATTTTCTTGCAAAAAAAAATATTTTTGTCATGTAAACAAAAAGTGTCAGAAAGGGCTTTGTTTTCAAGTGGTTAGAGTGGGTGATGTGTGACATAAGCTTCTAAACGTTGTGCATAAAATGGCAGGACAGTTCAACCCCCCCCCCCCCCCCAATGACCCCATTTTGGAAAGTAGACACCCCAAGCTATTTGCTGAGAGGCATGTTGAGGCCATGGAATATTTTATATTGTGACACAAGTTGCAGGATAAGACATTTTTTTTTTTGCACAAAGTTGTCACTAAATAATATATTGCTCAAACATGCCATGTGAAATTACACCCCAAAATACATTCTGTTGCTTCTCCTGAGTACGGGGATACCACATGTGTGAGGCTTTTTGGGAGCCTAGCCGCGTACGGGACCCCGAATACCAAGCACCGTCTTCAGGCATTCTAAGGACGTAAATTTTTTATTTCACTCTTCACTGCCTATCACAGTTTCGGAGGCCATGAAATGCCCAGGTGGCACAACCCCCCCCCCCCCCATTACCCTATTTTGGAAAGTAGCGCCCCAAGCTATTTGCTGAGAGGTATAGTGAGTATTTTGCAGACCTCACTTTTTGTCACAAAGTTTTGAAAATTGAAAAAAAAAATAAGAGCTGCAAAATACTCACCATGCCTCTCAGCAAATAGCTTGGGGTGTCTACTTTCCAAAATGGGGTCATTTGG
The DNA here is from genome assembly GCA_037952925.1 of Lithobates clamitans. Lineage (NCBI taxonomy): Eukaryota > Metazoa > Chordata > Amphibia > Anura > Ranidae > Lithobates > Lithobates clamitans. Next base: position 1,177,035 of record JBBGZY010001749.1, on the reverse strand, counting down.
GGGGGGGGTGCCATCTTGGCATTTTATGGCCTTCAAAACTGTGATAGGTAGTGAGGAGTGAAATAAAAAATTTATGCCCTTAGAAATCCTGAAGGCGGTGCTTGGTTTCGGTGCCCCGTACGTGGCTAGGCTCCCAAAAAGTCCCACACATGTGGTATCCCCATACTCAGGAGAAGCAGCAGAATGTATTTTGGGGTGTAATTCCACATATGCCCATGGCATGTTTGAGCAATATATCATTTAGTGACAACTTTGTGCAAAAAAAAAAAAAAAGTTTGTAATTTTCCCGCAACCTGTGTCAAAATATAAAATGTTCTATGGACTCAACATTAGAGGTCGACCGATATGGGTTTTTCTCTGGCCGATGCCGATGCCGATATTTAGAAATCTCGGTGGCCGATGGCCGATATGTGATGCCGATTTTTTTGGGCCGATATATTTGGCCGATTTTTTTTTTTTTCTTTTCTTTTTTCCCTTCATCTCATAAAATCTAACAGTTAGACCCCTTTCACACTGGGGCGTTTTTCAGGCGCTTTTGGGCTAAAAATAGCGCCTGTAAAGTGCCTGTAAAACGGCTCCCCTGCAGTGTCAGTGTGAAAGCCCCGAGTGCTTTCACACTGAGGCGATGCGCTGGCAGGATGTAAAAAAAAGTCCTGCAAACGGCATCTTTGGAGCGGTGTATACCGCTCCTCCACCACTCCTGCCCATTGAAATGAATGCACACCGCTGCCGAAGCGCCTGCAAAGCGTTTTGACAGCGGCGCATTTAACCCCTTCCTCGGCCGCTAGCTGGGTTATAAGCGCCCCGCTAGCAGCCGAATAGCGCCTCTAAAATGACGGTAAAGCGCCGCTAAAACTAGCAGTGTTTTACGATCAACGCATGCCCGCTCCAGTGTGAAAGCAACCTTAAGTAATACAGAAATTTTTTTTCATTTAAACATTAAACAAAACAAACCTCCAATCACTTCACTTGTATGTATAATTTAGAAGAAAAAAAATCTTAAATATTAAATACACAAAAACAGGTAATCAAAACTTTTGGACGAAAAAAAATGGGCTAACTTTACTGCTTAGGTTTTTTTTTAATTCATTACTGTATTTTTTTTTTTTTTTTTAATTGCGTTTGAAAGACCGCTGCGCAAATACCGTGTGACATAAAATATTGCAACAATCACCATTTTATTCCCTAGGGTCTCTGCTAAAAAAATATATATAATGTTTGGGGGTTCTAAGTGATTTTCTAGCAGAAAATACAGAATTTTTACTTGTAGGCAACAAGTGTCAGAAAAGATTTAGTCTTTAAATGGTTAAACTGAGAACTTCTACACACGGAGTTCAGTCTATTGATAAAAAGAACCTGAAAGAGATACAAATGTATCTTCTTATCAGATTTGGCAGGCTGCCCAGAGGAGGGGAGAATCCTCTCCACAGATAACCTCGGGAAACTTGCATTAACTTCTATTACAGAAGTCATTTGCAAGTCACGGCTGAAGTTACAATCGGCCTTTTTTATCAGCACAATCGGCCGATGCCGATTAAGTAAAAAACGCCAAATATCGGCCGATATATCGGCCGGCCGATATATCGGTCGACCTCTACTCAACATGCCTCTCAGCAAATAGCTTGGGGTGTCTACTTTCCAAAATGGGGTCATTGGGGGGGGGGGGGGGGGGGTGCAATCTTGGCATTGTATAGCCTTCAAAACTGATAGGTAGTGAGGAGTGAAATCAAAAATTTACGCCCTTAGAAATCCTGAAGGCGGTGCTTGGTTTCGGGGCCCCGTACGCGGCTAGGCTCCCAAAAAGCCCCACACATGTGGTATTCCCATACTCAGGAGAAGCAACTAAATGTATTTTGGGGTGCAATTCCACATATGCCCATGGCCTGTGTGAGCAATATATCATTTAGTGACAACTTTTTGTAATTTTTTTTTTTCTGTCATTATTCAATCACTTGGGACAAAAAAAAATAATATTCAATGGGCTCAACATGCCTCTCAGCAATTTCTTTGGGGTGTCTACTTTCCAAAATGGGGTCATTTGAGGGGGGGGGGGGTTGTACTGCCCTGCCATTTTAGCACCTCAAGAAATGACAATGGCAGTCAAACTAAAAGCTGTGTAAATTCCAGAAAATGTACCCTAGTTTGAAGACGCTATAACTTTTGCGCAAACCAATAAATATACGCTTATTGACAATTTTTTACCAAAGATGTGGCCGAATACATTTTGGCCTAAATGTATGACTAAAATTGAGTTTATTGTATTTTTTTTTATAACAAAAAGTAGAAAATATCTTTTTTTTCAAAATTTTCGGTCTTTTTCCATTTATAGCACAAAAAAAAAAATTGCAGAGGTGATCAAATACCATCAAAAGAAAGCTCTATTTGTGGGAAGAAAAGGATGCAAATTTCGTTTGGGTACAGCATTGCATGACCGCGCAATTAGCAGTTAAAGCGACGCAGTGCCAAATTGTAACAAGTGCTTTGGTCAGGAAGGGGGTAAATCCTTCCGGGGCTGAGGTGGTTAACAAAGGGATTGCTGCATTATGTCAGTGGGGTATATTCCCAGATAAAAGCAAACAGTGCTACGCAAATATAAATGTCCTTAAAACAATTCAACGGATGGAACAGATGAAGTAAGGAGATGAGACCACCGGTGAACACTCAAGACGACAGGGGATAAAACAAAAGTGATTGTAATCCCTTCACCGCACATGGAAGGCCCCTCACCTGAATTATTCGACCTGAAACAGGTCACACAGCATATAAACCATACAATGGGTAGGAACGATCCAGATGGTAGTAACCCCGTATTCAGCACTCATCGGGTAAAAGGATATTGTATATGCAAATAAAAATGACAAATATAGTGCTCTCTGCATGTACATTTATTAAATAAAAAAGGGGATAAAAGATGCACTTACACAAACTGGCACTCAGATCCGAGTGCCAGCTAAGCAGCGTGTGATCGTATCAGAAAGGCTGATGGCCGCGGGTGACGTCATGCGCTCCTGGCCCCCGTACGCGTTACGTCCGTAGGCGGGACTTCCTCAGCGTGGGGCTGGATACGCATAGACGGCCCGCTTTGTTTATAGTCATAGCAACAACGATATGCCAATCAAGGGACCCATTAGTCACAACACGTCACCCAAGCTGCAAAGGACATATCTCCGGCAATTACGCTCAGCCCCCACAAGGAGTGCAGAACAGATTGGTAGATTGTACCCATATATAAATCCTCAAATCAGAAAGTTCTATATAAGCTCACAAGACTTTAGAGAAACCAATCTTAGGAGAAACTCTGGGACATACAAGTCACCTTAATACAGAAAATGGCTAGCATATTGCCCATTTCGGATAGGGGAATAAACATATAAAATTGCAATTCCAATTATAAAATCCCATATAAAAATCGCATGAATGATCACATAAAGGAAAAAATGATAAAGAGTAAATCACAGACGTCAGACCACGGCTATCCCTTTGATACGATCACATAAACATGCTAAATTGCCGTAAAATACAGAATTATATATATAAACAACATATGTATAAAAATTAAGTAAAAAAATATAAAATAAAAATTATCTATTAGAAATAAAACAATTTAAATCAAAATCATCATTCATTCTAGCTGGAGATAAAACCTTGGTCTCGTAAATACAGAAGGATTCTCTGCGGCTCAGTTGTCTGATATAATGGCCACCTCTCCAGTGGCAGGGAACTTTTTCTATCCCCCAAAACTTGAGGCATTTAGGGTCCCTATGGTGACAAAGACGAAAGTGCCTGGACACACTATGGGTCTTAACCCCCCGTTTAATATTGCTAATGTGTTTGCCCACTCTTACATGCAGTGCTCTGGAAGTGCGGCCCACATACTGTAGGCCGCAATCGCACTCAAGCATGTAGACCACCCCTACAGACGAACACGTGATTAAGCCTTCAATTTGATAGCTTCTATGTGTGACATTCGAAACAAATTCTTTCCGCCTTTTGATATTTTTACTGGCTTTCCTGCAAGTGGCACATTTGCCACACGCGTAAAATCCAGACAAAAAAACAAACAACCTATTAGTCCCTATTGTAGGTGGATCAACAACTCCTGGTGCTAACCGGTCACGTAAAGAGGGGGCTTTACGATATATGAACCGTGGGTACTGGGGGAGGACAGAACCTTCGGAATCGATCTGTTTTTAACCCCTTATGCAGTGATAATAGGCATTTGGAGGTTTTTAGGAACATGGTGTGTCATGATCTTGACCAACTTAAGATCAAGAAGGCTAGAGACTCTCATGCTATTAAAAGAGGTATATCCTCCTTAGAGCAAAGGAAAGATATAGTGATCCGGCCAGCGGATAAGGGGGGTGAGTTATCCGAAATGGGCAATATGCTAGCCATTTTCTGTATTAAGGTGACTTGTATGTCCCGGAGTTGCTCCTAAGATTGGTTTCTCTAAAGTCTTGTGAGCTTATATAGAACTTTCTGATTTGAGGAATTATATATGGGTACAATCTACCAATCTGTTCTGCACTCCTTGTGGGGGCTGAGCGTAATGGCCGATGATATGTCCTTTGCAGCTTTGGTGACGTGTTGTGACTAATGGGTCCAGTGATTGCTGCATCGAATCCGTGATTGGCATATCGTTGTTGCTATGACTATTTATAAACAAAGCGGGCCGTCTATGCGTATCCAGCCCCACGCTGAGGAAGTCCCGCCTACGGACGTAACGCGTACGGGGGCCAGGAGCACATGACGTCACCCGCGGCCATCAGCCTTTCTGATACGATCACACGCTGCTTAGCTGGCACTCGGATCTGAGTGCCGGTTTGTGTAAGTGCATCTTTTATCCCCTTTTTTATTTAATAAATGTACATGCAGAGAGCACTATATTTGTCATTTTTATTTACATATACGATATCCTTTTATCCCGTCGTCTTGAGTGTTCACCGGTGGTCTCATCTTCTTACTTCATCTGTTCCATCCGTTGCATTGTTTTAAGGACATTTATATTTGCGCAGCACTGTTTGCTTTTATCTGTATATTGGAGGTGTTGTTGAATTTACCTTAGTGCTTGCTAGCATTTATTTTTAAATCTATCCTTGTGTCAGTCAGCGCTGAATATATCCTTATCAGTTTAAGGGTATATTCCCAGACCAGGCCACTCATTCAGCACCTCCACCAAGGCCTCCGCCAGTCCAAACGGAGTGGCAAATAGTTTCCCACAAGAAAACCAATGGTGAAGCTCACAAGTAGACATCTTCAGCTACACAGAATCTCCGCTTTAGGAGCTAAAAAAATTTTATCTCCTTTTTCCTCCCAGCTTAGCCGCAGTTACATCTGCCCAAGGATCAGTTGTAAGATCCAATTCTTATGTTCACTTCGTTAACTTTCTATGTTTTTTGTTCTTTTTGTTATTTGTTTGATACACGGAGCTACATCCGACAAGAACAATGCTTATTGAATGAGGACAATGAGGTCCACCCATCCCATCCACATCTAACGTGGCACCCCCACAGGAGACCATGTGACCGCAGTGAGTACCTACACCACAATACATTACGACATACTACTCCGAACCTGATATGACTATCAAATGCCTTTCAATTAATGCTAGTGGTCTTAACCACCCCGCTAAACTATTTTCAATGTGGCAAGAGGCCTGCAACCTGGGAACAGACATACTCTGTGTGCAGGAAACCAGCTTCCAACTTTCCAAAACCCCACCTTGCACACACAAAGACTTCCCAAACATATTCCTTGCTTGCACGCCCAACCACAAAAAAGGAGCAGTGCTCCTAGCCATAAAACACCCTCTCCTTTCAACTTAAGGAAGCTCCATTGGACGAAGGAGGTAGAATTATCATCATAACTGGGGACTTGGGGACTTGAACTCCAAGCCGTATGCACTAATATCTTTATATGCCCCGAACTCTCACAAAATACGCTTTATTGGAAAGGTACTCAAAGAAGCGGTCTCCATGAAACACGGCAATCTCCTGATATACGGAGACTTTAACCTTATTGCTGACCCAAACCTGGACACCACTACCAAGAAACCCAAAGGGACCTCATCACTGCAGGCACTCCTACACAGAATCAACAGATGCAAAATACCAAATGGGAACACATAAACCTAATGAGCATCTACCCAAAGTCTACAAAATATATAAATATGTATATCATATCAATCTCACTAGTCATTTGTATGTAAATCAAATGAAGGTAATAAAACAAGTAGAGATACATTATTGGCACCTACGGATAATACTAATAATAAACACATGTTTTGTCCATTGACACATCTTTCTCCGTACAATATAAACACAGAAAAAAGTATTTAGAATAAATAGGACGTGCTGAAAACAGATCCCATTCTTGGCAACTCTTTGCCAGATAGACCGGAGATGATTTTTAGGAAGGCACCCAACCTCCAGGATCGTCTGGCACAGAAAATTGTGGCTCCCCCTAAACAAATACATTTTATTCACAATATGAAAGGTTTCTTTCCCTGTAACCGTTGGGTTATTTGTACTGTAGAAACACAACATCAGAGGAAAATACAGTCTTTTATGGCCTTTATAACTGGGAGGAAATATGAGATAGATTACTTTATTTCCTGTGAAACTACAAATGTAATGTACCTTCTTGAGTGTACATGTCATAAACCGTACATCGGCAGAACAACGTGCAAATTAACCGCTTCAGCCCCGGAAGAATTTACCCCCTTCCTGACCAGAGCACTTTTTGCGATTAGGCACTGCGTCGCTTTAACTGACAATTGCGCGGTCGTGCAACGTGGCTGCCAAAAAAGATTGACGTCCTTTTTTCCCACAAATAGAGCTTTCTTTTGGTGGTATTTGATCACCTCTGCGGTTTTAATTTTTTGCGCTATAAACAAAAAAATTGCGCCAATTTTGAAAAAAACGCATAATTTTTTACTTTTTGCCATAATAAATATCCCCCAAATTTTTTTTTTTCCTCAGTTTAGGCCGATACGTATTCTTCTATATATTTTTGGTAAAAAAAAAAAAAAAAATCACAATAGGTGATTGATTGGTTTGCGCAAAAGTTATAGAGTTTCCAAAATAGGGGATAGTTTTATGGCATTTTTATTAATTTTTTTTTTCTACTAGTAATGGCGGTGATCAGCGATTTTTATTGTGACTGCGACATTATGGTGGACACATCGGACATTTTTGACACATTTTTGGGACCATTGTCATTTATACAGCAATCAGTGCTATAAAAATGCACTGATTCCTGTGTAAATGACACTGGCAGTGAAGGGGTTAACCACTAGGGGGCGAGGAGGGGTTAAGTCAGTACTAGGGAGTGTGTTCTAACTGTAGGGGGGATAGGCTAGCTGTGACACGCCATTGATCTCTGCTCCCGATCACAGGGAGCAGAGATCAGTGAGACTGTCACTAGGCAGAACGGGAGATGCTTGTTTACATCAGCATCTCCCCGTTCGTCCTCTCCGTGAGGCGATCGCGGGTATCCCCACGGCGATCGAGTCCGCGGGACCCGCGACCCGACTCACGGAGCTCCCGGTCGGCGTGCACGCAATGGCACAGCGGGGAATTCAAATAGGACTTACAGGTATGCCCATTTGCCCAGCCGTGCCATTCTGATAGACTTAAAACGGAGTTTCACCCAAAAGTGGAATCTGATTCCTCCCTCTCTCCGGTGCCACATTTGGCACCTTTCGGGGGGGAGCGGGTACCTGTTTTTACAAGTACCCTGTCCCCACTTCTGGGTGACCGGGCTGCGGCGAATTACGTCAGCAGCTCTGTCCCACTCCTCCCTCCCCTTCTGCCGGGCCAGTGAGAGCGCGCAGTGGGCCTCACGCATGCGCAGTAGGAACCCGGACATTAGACTACACTGCTCGGTTCCCTTACCCGCAATGGCGGCAGCAGCACCCAACCAGTCGATGTAAACATCGGCTGCGGTGCCGACATCGCTGGACTCTAGGAAAGGTTAGCGTCCTAATCCTAATACAGTATGTGTAGCTGCTGACTTTTTAAAGGGGTGGGCGGAACTCCACTTTAAAGAACATGTATACAACATCAGAACTGGATACACAAAACAGTCTGTCCATGTATTTCCGTAAGAAAACACAATAGAGATTTATGATTTGCAGGTATAGCAAAATTGCAGCCCCAATGGAGGGGTTGCAATCGCACCAGGGAAATAGCAAGAATGGAAATGTATTGGTTATATGAATTAATGTCCTATGCGCCCCATGGCCACAATATAGGAATGGGACGTGAAATGCTTTATAGATACAGGCTAGAGCCCTTATATATGGAATTTGTATTACCTCCTCTCGATTTTTATTACCTCCTCTTGATTTACATACAAATGACCAATGAGATTCATGTTTTTATACGATATACATATTTATATATTTTGTACACTTTGGGTAGATTCTCATTCGATTTATGTGGTCCTATTCGGTATTTTGTATCTGATTTTGACATATGCGAGAACAAATACAGGTGCTGTACTGTATTTTTTTAAATATCCACTGAAAAACGGCGCCCGCTGTCTGTTCATTCAGACTACAATAAAATGGCAAACCAGTTAGTGCACTTATGATCCACAATTAAATAGCAATCTGAATTACTGCCGGCTGTGATAATCATGAGCCCGGGCATGCAGCGTTAATTACTGTTTTTTATTCTTTTATTGGCATGTAAGCATTTTGCTTCTGACTTCCTGGATCACTAGGAAAATGGTGCCGGACAGGAAGTCATATGCTCTGGTCACCAAGAAAATGGTGCCGAACAGGAAGTGATACAATAAATATTCCGACTATGGACCACATAAAAATGGCCGCAGATAAACAATATAGAAACCCCTGAGGTGGCACATTAGTGTGAATCGCGAGGGGTAGGGACCTTTAGCGTGAACGTCAGGCCACCACAACATTGTACCAGTTGGCAGCATATGATGTGGGTTAAGCGGTCATTATTTTAATTTGTTTTAGTTGGTTTTATGCATTTGGATTTTATCCTGATGTTTTAACTGTACAGTGGGGACGGAAAGTATTCAGACCCCCTTAAATTTTTCACTGTTATATTGCAGCCATTTGCTAAAATGTAAGTTCATTTTTTTTTCCTCATTAAGTACACACAGCACCCCATATTGACAGAAAAACACAGAATTGTTGACATTTTTGCAGATTTATTAAAAAAGAAAAACTGAAATATCACATGGTCTTAAGTATTCAGACCCTTTGCTCAGTATTTAGTAAAAGCACCCTTTTGATCTAATACAGCCATGAGTCTTTTTGGGAAAATGCAACACGTTTTTCACACCTGGATTTGGGGATCCTCTGCCATTTCTCCTTGCAGATCCTCTCCAGTTCTGTCAGGTTGGATGGTAAACATTGGTGGACAGCCATTTTTAGGTCTCTCCAGAGATGCTCAATTGGGTTTAAGTCAGGGCTCTGGCTGGGCCATTCAAGAACAGTCATAGAGTTGTTGTGAAGCCACTCCTTTGTTATTTTAGCTGTGTGCATAGGGTCATTGCCTTGTTGAAAGGTAAACCTTCGGCCCAGTCTGAGGTCCTGAGCACTCTGGAGAAGGTTTTCATCCAGGATATCCCTGTACTTGGCCGCATTCATCTTTCCCTCGATTGCAACTAGTCGTCCTGTCCCTGTAGCTGCCATCACCATGCTTCACTGTTGGGACTGTATTGGACAGGTGATGAGCAGTGCCTGGTTTTCTCCACACATACCGCTTACAATTAAGGCCAAAAAGTTCTATCTTGGTCTCATCAGACCAGAGAATCTTATTTCTCACCATCTTAGAGTCCTTCAGGTGTTTTTTAGCAAACTCCATGCAGGCTTTCATGCGTCTTGCACTAAGGAGAGGCTTCTGTCGGGCCACTCTGCCATAAAGCCCTGACTGGTGGAGGGCTGCAGTGATGGTTGACTTTCTACAACTTTCTCCCATCTCCCGACTGCATCTCTGGAGCTCAGCCACAGTGATCTTTGGGTTCTTCTTTACCTCTCTCACCAAGGTTCTTCTCCCTTGATAGCTCAGTTTGGCCGGACAGCCAGCTCTAGGAAGGGTTCTGGTCTTCCCAAAGTCTTCCATTTAAGGATTATGGAGACCACTGTGCTCTTAGGAACCTTAAGTGCAGCAGAATTTTTTTTGTAACCTTGGCCAGATCTGTGCCTTGCCACAATTCTGTCTCTGAGCTCTTCAGGCAGTTCCTTTGACCTCATGATTCTCATTTGCTCTGACATGCACTGTGAGCAGTAAGGTCTTATATAGACAGGTGTGTGGCTTTCCTAATCAAGTCCAATCAGTATAATCAAACACAGCTTGACTCAAATGAAGGTGTAGAACTATCTCAGGGATGATCAGAAGAAATGGACAGCACCTGAGTTAACTATATGAGTGTCACAGCAAAGGGTCTGAATACTTAGGACCATGTGATATTTCAGTTTTTTCTTTTTTAATAAATCTGCAAAAATGTCAACAATTCTGTGTTTTTCTGTCAATATGGGGTGCTGTGTGTACATTAATGAGGGAAAAAAATGATTTTAGCAAATGGCTGCAATATAACAAAGAGTGAAACATTTAAGGGGGCATGAATACCGTATTTATCGGCGTATAACAGGCACAGGCGTATAACACGCACATTCATTTTAAGAGGGAAGTTTCAGGAAAAAACCTTTAAATTTTAAATAAGGAACTTTGAAGCAAAATAAGGGTCAGTGCCCATCTGCAGCCTGATCAATGCCCATCTGCAGACTCACAAGTGCCATCAATGTAGCCTCATCAGTCAACATCAATGCAGCCTCACAAGTACCATCAATGCAGCAGCCTCACCATTGCCATCAATGCAGCAGCCTCACCATTGCCATCAATGCAGCAGCCTCACCATTGTCATCAATGCAGCAGCCTCACCATTGTCATCAATGCAGCAGCCTCACCATTGCCTTCAATGCAGCAGCCTCACCATTGCCTTCAATGCAGCAGCCTCAACACTGCAGCCTGATTGATGCCCATCTGCAGCCTAGAGGGAACAGGGAGGGGGGCGGGACATGCGCCGACAGATTACATACAGTGAGAATCTCCTATGATAGACAGGACAGTGGTCCAATGGCGGCCCAGGAGACAGGACCTCCTATTACAGAGGTCAAGTAAACAGGAGATTCTCACTGTATGTAATCTAACCGCGCTCGTCCCGCCCCCCTCCTTGTCCCCTTCCGAGGCAGCTAAAATTGAAGTATCGGCGTATAACACGCACACGCTATTTGCACCCAATTTTCAGGGTGAAAAAGTGTGTGATATACGCCAATTAATACAGTACTTTCCGTCCCCACTGTATGTCCAAGTACTGCAAAAAATACTACACTATGAAGAACCTTTTTTGTTTATTGCTCATGGTACTTTGACTGGAGCTTTTCTCAGGGAAAGGAGAGAGTCTGGGAAGGAGTTTGAAGTTTGATACCTACCAGTGTCCACTTCACCCATAACGCTGCTTAAGTCCTAAATATCGAGGGTTACTAAGAAGAAACATCTGTCCCCTGAGGGTGATGCTGTTTATGCGTGTTCCCTGCACTTTATTGAGCAGCCAATATTTCTTGTAAGCCTCTGATCTTAATCACTGGAAGAATATTCTTACTCTTTACGTGTGTCAATTGGAACAGAGGGACTGTTTATACATTTGTCTGTGGACTATATAATTATTTCTTGCACATATACAGTGCTGCATATATTTTTTATACTTAAAATACAGTATGTTGTATCCAAACAAGCTCCAGGTCAAATATTAAGGTACTGTAAAATGTTTTGAATCCTCTGGAGATGCCACGGACTGGCTTGATTCTATTTAGCCCTGCTTGCTAGCAGTCATGCTTTGTTCCCTGTGTTAGCAATTTTGGGACATGAGCACAGGCCTCTGGTAATTGTTTCTTGGAGTCCTGAATCCCTCTTACATTGACGTTTACTTTTCCTACTCTTCAATTCCTCTGCTGATTGCAGGGGTCATCTGTTTGCGCTGCAGTTGCACTCCCTGTTTTACCGACTGCAGGGGTGAGAGCCTACCCTAATCCTTGGAGTGTTCAAGATAGGAGCTCTTGGGTTGCTTATGTACTTTTTGCGCAATATTTTCATCTGAAGAGGATGCAAGACACTTACCTATGTTGACTGTTTGCGAAGTATTATCTACGTTACAGTGACTATTGGCTATGGGTATTGGGTACAAGCTGGATGCCGGGTTATTTTTATAAGCTCCGTCGTTTTAAATCACATATGTATAGATTTCCCATAAGCTGACTGGGACCAGGGCGGTGGTGTCCCTAGACATGGCCAAAGCATTCCACTCTGTTGACTGGGGGTACATGGGCATAGTGTTAGAGCGTATGGGTTTTGGGCCACATACAGTAACTGTTATGCCCTGTACACACGACCGGTTTTGCCGTCAGAGAAACCTTCGGAGTTTATTCCGACGGCAAAACCGACGGAATTCCATTCAAGTGGTCTTGCCTACACACGGTCAAACCAAAGTCCAAACAAAGTCCGACTGTCCAGAACGCGGTGACGTACAACACGTACGACGGGACTAGAAAAAGGAAGTGCAATAGCCAGTAGCCAATAACTTCCGTCTCGTACTTGCTTCAGAGCATGCGTCGTTTTTTGTTTTTTTTCAAATTCTTTATTTAAAGAAAGGACACAAGACAAGCGAAATATAACATCTCGAGATCATATATGCACAAGATAACATACACTGATATGAACGAAGTCCCGTGTCCTGTAAGGCCTCTTTCACGCGGGGCGGATCAGTGATGATCCGCCCCGTGAACATCCGCTGGCTCAGCGGGGATCGCTCCGCCGATCCCCGCTGAGCAGGAAGATGACAGGTGCATCGCTGCACAGTGTGCAGCGACGGACCTGTCAGAGCGCCGCTCTCCCCTATGGGGGGATCGGATGATGACGGTCCGTAGTGTCCGTCATCATCCGATCCGATCCGAAAACGGAGGGAAAAGTAGGTTTTTCCTCCGTTACACTTTTCGGATCGGAGCGGGGTCGGATGTCAGCGGACATGTCACCGCTGACATCCGACGCTCCATAGGGATGAATGTATGTCCGTTTTTCATCCGAAAACGGAAGGATGAAAAACGGACATACGGATCCCCGTGTGAAAGAGGCCTAACAGTAACAGTAAAAACAGTAAAAAGAATACCGCTATCTTGACGTTAGGACTGTACCTGAACATGACCTCAGTTGGAACAGGAAGGCAACCCACTTCTAGGCTGCACTTGAACTGTCAAGAGATTCCGCAAGTCTTGCTCCCAATTTTCCAGTTTAATAAAAGAGTAGGACTATATAGGTCACGGGGCATAAATAATTACCCCCTACGACCACTGCAGTCCTAGTAAGAACAGAGAGAAGAAAGTGGAGAGAGGAAGGGAGAAAAAAGGAAGGGGGACAGCGTGAAGGGGGGACGAGGGGGGAGGGGGAATAAGAGCATGGGGAAGGGAGGGTGTGGGACCACCATGGCACACCGAGGCAGCACTCGCGCCCCCCCGCGAGTTGAAGAACCGGATGACAAAGCCAATCAACCTCATTAGGTTAATATGCCTGTATAGCAAAGTAGAACTATATTAATCAGTCAATCGCATTCCTCCCCAAAAGTGTCTGACCTTCATCTGAAAAGAAGAAAACATTCCAAATGGACCATTTCTTGGTAAAGCGTTCATTCTGGTGGCGGGCTGAGAGGATTAGGTCCTCCATTGTTTTGATTTCTTCTACCTTCCTAACCCATAAACTAATAGGAGGGGGTTGTGTGAATTTCCAGTACAAGGGGATGCAGGCTTTCGCTGCGTCAAGCAAGTGAGGTATTAACGATCGTTTGTATGCTTTCTGGGATTTGTCAGACGCGTGTAACAGAAATAGAGCTGGGTCTGCCTGAATTGGGTATTCAGTGAACTTCTGCAGCGTCTGCTGGATGGTTTTCCAAAACCCCTCCAACAGAGGGCAAGACCAGAAGATGTGGAGAATCGTTCCACATTCTCTCTGACATCTCCAGCACTGGTTCGTTACACCGGGGAATATCTTTTGTAGCTTTGCCGGAGTGTTGTACCACCTAGTAATTATTTTATAGTTAGTCTCTTGCGTTTTCGAGCAGATTGAAGATTTAAAAGTGAATTGGAGGATATTTTGTTTTTGTCGTGTTGAAAAAGTGCAGTGTAGGTCCCTTTCCCATTTATCCGGGCAACGAAGCATGCGTCGTTTTTGGTCCGTCGGAACAGCATACAGACAAGTGGGTTTCCCGATAGGAATTGGTTCCGTCGGAAATATTTAGAACATGTTCCATTTCTAGGTCCGTCAGAATTTTTGGGAAAAAAAAAAGTCCGATGAGGCATACACGCGATCGGAATAGACGATGAAAAGCTTCCGTCTGACTTTTTCTGTCGGACTGTTTTCCCTGATGATAGAGTCTTTGGTGGCTGTGGCGCTGCGTTCCACCCCTGAAGTGGGTGCATTGGAAATCAGCTCCATTAGAGAATGCCTAGTGCTCTATGTGGATGAATTGTTACTGTTTTTGAGAGATTCGGGTCTGTCCTTTCATGCGGTTTTCCACATTTTGGATACATTTTTGGTTTTCTGGGGTTTGCAAGTGAATTAGGACAAATCTACCATACTCCCATTTGACTCCGGCACTGAGACCGCCACTGATGCTACCATGCAGTTACACAATGGGTCTCCCAATTCACATATCTCGGGATCCGAGTGTCAGCGAGAGTCGCAGACTATTACGCATTGAACCCGCAACCACTACTGGACTTTCTAAAAAAGAATACTGAGGCCTGGAAGAACCTTCCATTGTTGGTGTTGGGGCGTATCAACCTCCTCAAAATGAAGGTCCTTCCAGTATTTCTTTATTTTCTTCGCAATACTCTTGTTTGGATTCTGCGTTCCTTTTTTCGCAGGGTGCACGGCCTTTTCAGCTCATTCATATGGGGCTCACTCCTCCTAGAATAGGCCTTAGGGCTCTGCAGGAGCTGTTGGGGCAGGGGGGTTTAGCCCCTCCCAATCTATACAAATAAGAGGTCTGGAGGCCAAATTTCCCCTGACAATAACAATGCGAGCCACACTCATAGCGTGGTCCTGTATTAAAGCCCTGCTGGAGCCTTCCTCTGACTCCTTTTCACCGGCCTCACTGCGGTGGATGAACCGCCCCCCCCCTCAATTCCTTACTATTCCAGATCCCATTATATGGGCACCCAAAGGGATTAAAACTTTAGAGGATGTCACTAGGGGGGGGGGAGGGGGGCAAACTGCCCTTTGCAGACCTCAAACAGAGATTTAACTTCTGATATGCTTTTAGCTCCCAATTTGGCGCCACTAAAGTAGAGTTGTACAAAGTACTTTTCCCTGTTTTTCCTACCTCAAGTGGTCAAGTGCAGAGAGAGATGGGTGGAAGAGGTTCTGAGTTTGGGGGCAGGGGGGTGGGGGGAGGACTGGGATGATGTGTGGAGTTCCCCTTGTAATCATCTAGTGTCAGCGAGGGATAGACTAACCATTTCAAATTCTTACACAGGATATACTTTACTCTGGCAAAACGAATAAAAAGAAATTGACAAAAAAAAGGAGTTAGTCGCCTTAACCAGTAAGACGGTTGCTTAATCCACCTCAAAATGGGAGGAACCGCATCAGGGGAGAGGGCCACGTTCCCAAAGAGGCTCTGTCAGGGTTAACATACCGCGTCAGCTAGTGAGCAAGCAGAGATGCCTGGTGGGGCAGTGAAACAGTGTTTGCCCCCAAATGTGCTGGGCCATAGGCCATCTGCTTCCAGCTAAGGCACAAAGCACAAGTGGGAGCAATAGCAGACAAGGGGAAAACCCCAAACTAAAGGACAGGGGCAGCAAGTCCACACAAGTCCGCCCGGCACAGCTCCCAACCACAGTATGGCCCAGAATGCAGCGTACCTGCCCCCAGCACTAATACAGGGCGAAGGCAGTAAAAGCGATAAAAAAAAAAAAAAACTGTCACACAAGTTACTGTGCAATGCATGCTGAAAAATAAAACACAGCAGCAGAACCACCTGATCCAAGCCTAGAAGGGTGCCATGGCGTGGACTGCCATACCGGTCCTGCCCACTGCATCATGTTGCCCGGCTGCACAGACCTCATATAAACATGGCGATGAGAGAACCTCTGGCCAACTGTCCAGGCAGCCCCAGCCATTTTAGTCCTGCTTCAAGGCAAGGGTGCTGTACCACCCCCACTCTGCCTCCAGCACCAAACAGAGTATCCCCAATTCAAAGGCCGTAAAGCCCTGGTCTAAATTTATTGGCAGCTGGACTGCACGGTGCAAGCACCTGTGGAAGGGGAGAGGTACACAGCACTGGCTGGGTAGGGGGGGTCAGTAGCACTCCCCCATCACAGCCATAACTGCAGAAAAACACCCAACACATGCCCCAGGCACTAGAGGCGAGGTCCCCATCACGTGTACTCAACCGACCCTAGAAAGGGCAGGGGGCACTTTTACAGTAATACCCAAGGAAACTAGGAGATCTTTCCCTGGCCAAGACCAGGAGGCCACCTGCCTCACCGGTTTACCTACCGAGCACATGGGATGACGACAACGCCCCAGCCCAAGTATACTCACACAAAGTGCCAACAGCGGGGGGGGAGCGGATACAGGAGCCTAGGTCTGTACGGGAGGAGAACCCCGCAGGCCTGATCACCCCAATGTGGGAGTACTAGTTTCCCACATTGCATTTGGGGAGGGGGGCATCTACTTACCAATCCAGCAGAACATGCAAGTAAGATTCCCATGACAGATCCTCCTCTCCACTGAAAGAGGGGGGTGCCAGCCAGGGTAACACTGTGACACGGACACTGGCACTCAATCATATGTGTCCTTGTGAGAAGTTTAACTCACTGGCCGCCACGGTCCAGAATTGGGCTTGTCACAGCCGACCCAGTGCTTAGCCAAAAGTCTGTGTGCGTTTGTTGGCCAGACTGAGATGACCACTGAGTGTATAGAACTACAAAAGAAACAAATACTCCTGCGCACAGGTGTGTTGGCTAGATGATCAAATTGGATATTAGCTTCCGGCCTTGCTGCCCTCCAGGATAGGGATATCCTAGTAGTAGACAAAAACACAAAGAAAAGAGGGCGCACCAGCCTAGTGCATTATCTTATGGTACATTTATTCAAAAAACATAATGAAAACTACTCACAAAAGTGGGAGACATTAACGCTTAGAAAGGTCTTTGACATATGGCAGTCTGTCTACTGATTGCAGTCTCTGGGTCCTGGGGAGTGGACATATGAACAGCTGCTGGTTGACACATTTTGAAGGGATTTCTTCTTCATCAGAGCCTAGCAATGTTGCGCTCTCACAGCTACTTATATATGTGTACTTCTGGGAGGCACATCCCAGATCTACCTCAAAGCTCCTCCCCCAAAAAAGATGGGTGGTCCTAGAAGGGAGGCGGACTATAGCCAAATACCTGTAATTAAATTTCAATATGGATTAAGTTTAGATATACATATGTATATACACCCCCCAAGCATCCACACACATGCATATACACGTAGGCACACATGCACACACACATACATATGCATGTGTGTACATGGGCAGTGCATACACCGCACTGGGAATAAGCCTGCATCATACATACAACTGCGTGTGTCTCTAATCACAAGCTGCGGATGGGAAAGCTCAGAGGGCTATACATAGGGCAAACATGGTAATAGTGACTGTAACAGTAATGACAACTTCACCTCTATCAGGGACATCCGTTGTAATGGGGGCTACCGTTAGTCTGGGGGTGAAGCTGTCTTCTGTCTTGTTGCTGTATAGGTCCCGGGGTCTATCACAGGCATTACATTTATAGGAATACAGGCTGAGGTGCGTTGTAGCGGCGGGTGAAACGCACGCCACACTGTCTCCTTCCTGTTGCGGTCCACAGGGCGGAAGTGCAGTTCTGACGTCACTTTACGTGCGTCCGCTGTTGCAGGGGACCGACATGTTTACGATGGTAAACACTAACCGCCATATTGTTGGAGATGGAATATAGAGGACTAACATGGACAGGTACGCCAGTGCAATCGCCTCTCCATTCAGACATCAAGTCTGGCAATAAAAAGAATATCGAACTGCCAGATTTAGTAAACCAGAAGTTACTATACACAGTCATAGTACATTGTAAAAATAAAAATAACCAAATATATAAAATAGATGTGTGTGTGGACACACGCACATCCATATATTTACACATGTCTTTGTTATAGGGAATAGCGATATATTATACCGCTAAGACAGTAATCCTAAACTCGCATATATGCACATATGCTCAGAGTATGTACACACATATGTAATAGCAGAAATAAATTGGCATAGAGTATCTAAAGGAGTATTAATATAATTATTATAAATATTATTCTACGCTATATAATACATTTTCTAAATTTTAATGATAGTGAATTTTCCTTGGATATGTGCCTATGGCTAAATGGACTAGTGTACACATGTATAAGAGCATGAGCAACAGATTTGCAAAGGTTGTCCATACATTATATATATATATCAAGACAAGACCATGTGCAAACACACAACGTTATTGTGCATTAATTTAAATCTGTAGTAAAAGGATTAAAATCAAGATAAAAAGATATATATATATATATATATATATATATATTTAAAATGGTTAGATTCTTCTTAAACAATAAAAATCAATAAAAATTAAATTAGATTTAAATTAACCATAGGGATATACACATGTATGCATATGCACATATACACACACATATACGTGTGCATCCTGAAAGAGAGATATATATGTATATAAGAATAAAAATAAATAGATAAATATAGATATAGGTAAGAGATATATATATATATCTATCTATCTATCTATCTATCTATCTATCTATCTATCTATCTATCTATCTATCTATCTATCTATCTATCTATATATGCGTGAACATATACATACACACACATGCATCCACAGACACATAATTGTCTGTGCAGTGTGTGCATGCTCGTAACCATCTTGTGAATGATACTAAACAAATGAAACCTATACCTTACAATTTTAAACTTAAATAAGGATGAGACTTTGAGACATAAAATTATCATTAAGAATTAGAAATTTGAGATCCAATTTAAATTTTAAAAAATACCAGACCCATCTTTCCTTATATTAATAGTGGTAGAATAGACGTGAAATTATTTTCCTGTATTAGCACTATAATGTTTTTACACTATTTTGTGTATTTCTGGGTCTTCGTTGAGGCCATCTGGGGCAAGACTGCCAAGGGTGAAGATCCAGAAGGCCTCTCCCTTACATAGCTTCTGGTATCTCCTCCCGGCGTCTAGCTCTCCTGCACGAATGTTACCAATGTGGCTACAATATATAATTACCCAAAGAGAACGTAATCTTTCTGTGAACCGTGCAGACTTATGTACCTTACAAGACGAACTATCCACTTGCTCTGATGTTCCAACTTTTGATAGCTGGGACCAAAACGTTAATGAACAAACAATTGAAAAAATCAGGTAAATTCGAACGAGATCGGCTGGACTATTTGAATAATCGAGAATTTAACTGGGAAAAATTAGATAATGTGAATAGAGATAGGCATAAGAACAACAAGGGTAAGAAGAATAGTGAACAACCAATAGAGAGTAAGGATCATAACATACAACCTCAAGGACATTGTTTATTTCCACCTCAGGCTGTTGTACAAAGAAAGAATAATAATACTAAAATAAAGGCCAACAGGAACAAGACCAGTCATAAATTTAAATACAAAAAGGGCAAAAAAAGTGGTCAGAACAAAAAAAGAGGAGGGTGGGGATACACAAGTGAGGCTCCCTCATCAACAGTATCCCCACAGCAACAGCCAATGTGGACAGACTCATAACACCCAAAAACAACAATCTACAAGGAACATTAGGCCACACCATCCCTGACTCTAAAGAATAGTAATAATAGTGGGAACAATGTAAACTCACCTAAAGAGACAAAAAGGAAAAACCCCTCACTAGGAAACAATTCCATAAATGGAAGTATAGAGAGGTATAATCTACAATGTAGGGGGGAAGAATCCATTAGACCATTGGTGAATGGAGACTGTGCCCTACTTTCCTGCACCTTAGGCATATCATTTGGGAATACAGATCTAGAGACTGATCCCAAGACGTCCAATGGTATACAATGTAACAAAAAAAGACTGGCGGTCTAAAAGAGGTTCTTCAAAGATTCTACAAAGATACAAAACGGTTTTCTTTATTAAAGTATTAAAATTTCTGAACAGATTTGACATTAGAAAAATGCATTTTCCTCCACCAATGTAAAACAAACTGAATAAACCAAAACAGACACACCACCGACTCACTCCTCATTCACTCCAGATCTCCCCTAAAAGGCAACTAGCCTAAGTTATCTATTATGTTCCAGGGCTATATTACATTGTGCACTCCTCCTAAATGTATGAGACAGGGGGATGCACCGGGCAGTCTCTATGCTGGGATGGATATGGGATGGGAGTATAAAGAACTTCCCGCGTTGCGGGCGTTTGAGGTGATGATGAAATAATCAAGCTGTTCATGAATATTCCTGTGCAATGTCAGTAGGTGAGCATACAGAACTTGCCCGTGAATAGAGAGGACTCCTGAAAGTCATCAAATACACCACATCATGTTTGGAGCCAGATATATGATCACATCGCTTCTACGGGAGGTAAATCCTCAAAAGTAGTAAAAGATCCGCTTGTCTCACCTGATTGTGGACATCCACACTGCTTGGATGGACAATACATTGTAGGAGGAATCCCTTGAAAGTACTGGGATAATGGGCGTCTTCCCGATGTGATGCAGTGGCTGATGTTTGTGTGAATCCTGTTGCGGGGGCCATAGTTGGAACAAATTGTGGTTCCACGCTGAGCCTCAGCCACACACTGCTCTGTAAGCGCAGTTTGGCCAAGTCCGTCCTGACTTCCGCCTAGAGCCTGTTCACTTGTGCTCCGCTCCCAGTGCTACACGGCTGCAGTGTCCAGCCCGTCCCTCGGCAGCGCTTACAGAGGGTGTGGCTGAGGAGTGCACAATGTAATACAGCCGTGGAACATAAAAGATGACTTGGGCTAGTTGCCTTTTAGGGGAGATCTGGAGTGAATGAGGGGTGAGTCGGTGCTGTGACTGTTTTGGTTTATTCAGTTTGTTTTACATTGGTGGAGGAAAATGCATTTTTCTAATGTCAAATCTGTTCCGAAATTGTAATACTTAATAAAGAAAACCGTTTTGTATCTTTTTAAGACCTGGGTGTTCCTCTTTGAAGAATCTCTTTTTGACCTCCAGTCTTTTTTGTTACATTGTTGCATATGATTCAGAGGAACTGGTCTGTCTGCTGAGCTAATTGCAGTCAGCATACAGACAACAGGTTTGCGAGCGTCACCCAGTAGATTTTTGACTATAGGTGTGGTTACACACAGACTGTGATACTCTCACTGTTAGGAGAGACCTGACTGCTTTTTCCATTATGTCCAATGGTATACAAGCCTACAATCCCCTTTACAGCTCTTAGCAATCTGGAGTCAGATGCTAATAGTACCAATATACTAGATACTACTGCCCCTCTGTTTTTTTTTAGAGAAAGCAGTTGCAATTATAGAGGGCTCTGCAACAGGCAACAAGATTCTGGACCCTCTACTGCCTATTTTGTCTATGGTGAAAAAAACAAAGAAAAAGGGAAAAAGAACAAGAAGAGGAAAAAGAGGAGGAAAGAGATTACAAAAAGAGGCAGACTTTAGAAACTACCCATTCCACCAATAAAATTTATAATCTATCCAGTTCTGTCTTTTCAGAAACCGAACTAGATCTCCTCAGAAAGGGCCTCAATTATGCTCCACCTAGTGCACCAAATATATTTGAGTTATTCATCGACCTCAATAAATATATACGCAAACTCACTATCCAGAGATATTATATATTGAAAGAAGCAGGAAGTGAGAGTAGCACTAATAACAACGTTAGAGCAGAGGCTGAAATGTCGCCATCTTCTGAAACGAATGTAGACGAAGACTTCATACTAAATATACTAGAAGAGCTATATCTAGAGGCACAACCCAACGATCAGTTTATGTCTGAACCAAAGGCCGGTCCTTCATGCGAGAGTTCAATAGCCCACACCTCTTTTTTCCCCCATTGGGCAAAGGGAAAGTTCATTTCTACTTTTTATGATGTGGTTTTTAATAATTTTAAAACAAAGTTTAACAAACAGAATAATATCAAAAATGCTGACCCTAGTTTCATACCCATAGAGACTCAAACAAAACCAGGATATAATCATTCGAAGGGCCGATAAAGGTGGAAGCCTTGTGATTCAAAATAAGGATGAATATATAGCCAAAGCAAGAAGACTTCTAGGGGACACAAACACGTATATTAAATTAAGACCCTACGGTGGAAAATACAAAAGGAGCTTAAAATACTCCTAGATGAGGCACTATTAAAAGAAGTTCTGACAAAAAATGAATATTTCTTCTTGTTTAATAGGCATGCCATGACCCCACATTTCTACCATATACCCAAAGTACACAAGAGCCTTACAGATCCCCCAGGCAGACCAATAATAGCAGGGATTGACAGTCTCTCTAGCAATCTGGGTTGTTATATTGATTATTTTTTGCAAGATATAGTGATCAATCTGCCATCCTTTGTAAGAGATTCTGGCCAAATGCTCAAAATTCTATCTAATTACAAATGGCTGCGCAACTATAGATGGCTCTCCTTGGATGTAGCCTTGCTTATTACATCAATAGACCATGTATATGGCCTACGAGCAATGAATCATTTCCTGTTAAAGGATGACAGATTGAATCCTCTACAAGTGAAGTTTCTTTTGGACTGTGTAGACTTTTCTCTCACACATAACTATTTTTCCTTTCTGAGTGAATACTATCTGCAGACCAAAGGTACAGCTATGAGGGCCAGGTTTGCCCCCAGTTACGCAAACATTTTTATGGGCTTTTGGGAAGATGCCTAAAAAATAACCCTTTTGGGGCAAACCTGGTCCTATATGCCAGATACATTGACGAGATTCTCATAATCTGGGATGGGTCAGATCAAGACCTCTGTAACTTTTTGGAATACTGCAGGAACAATCTTTTCGGTATAGAATTTACCCATGCCATAGATAAAAAATCTTTGTTTTTTCTGGACTTAGAATTGCAAGGTGACCCAAATGGAGATATTTTCTCCAAAATGCATTTTAAATTTAGTGGAGGTAACTGCTATTTACATGCTAAAAGTAATCACCATCCAAGATGGATACAGAATGTTTCTATGGACAATTCTGTTGCCTAAAGAGCACATGTACCAAAAAAGAGGACTACTTGGAACAAAGCAAGCTTCTTACACAGAAGTTTAAAGAAAAGGGCTATGACGTTAGTCACATAGAGACAGCCTGCAACAAGTATCTGGCTCTATATGATAACCCATTAGGTGAAAACAATAATAAATCACGATGTCAAATTACCTCCGACAGTCAACAGGTTAGATTATCCACTCAGTACATTAACAAGGCCTTTGAAATTCAGAATATCATCAAAAGAAATTGGAATATTATTAAACATGACCCTGTGTTGGGTAAAATACTCCTTGATTACCCTAACATTGTCTTTCGTAAGCCCCGCGATCTAAGAAGCTTGGTGGCCCCAAGTAGGATAAAAATATTCCACAAATAATCCCACAAGTATTTGGTCAACAATATTCGACCAAAAAGGGAGCTACAAGTGCAGTGCTAAAAACTGTGGCACGTGCATGTACATATGGCACAGAAAGAAGACCATAGTAGGGAGGGATGGAAGGGTCCATAAAATCAAACAATTCATCAACTGTGAACCACAATATGTAGTTTATGGTATTGTTTGTCCCTGTGGTCGCCTATATGTTGGTCGTACTCAGCGCCTAATGCAAGTTAGAATAGGAGAACACAAATGTGATATTATCAATCTAAGAGACAAATACCCAGTCCCTCGGCATTTCATAGAAGCTCATCAAGGGGACCCTGCCAGCACGAGAGTCTTTGGAATCGAGACCATTGGGGGAGAGCTAGACGCCGGGAGGAGATACCAGAAGCTATGTAAGGGAAAGGCCTTCTGGATCTTCACCCTTGGCAGTCTTGCCCCAGATGGCCTCAACGAAGACCCAGAAATACACAAAATAGTGTAAAAATGTTATAGTGCTAATACAGAAAAATAATTTCACGTCTATTCTACCACTATTAATAAAAGGAAAGATGGGTCTGGTATTTTTTTAAATTTAAATTTGATCTCAAATTTCTAATTCTTAATGATAATTTTATGTCTCAAATTCTCATCCTTATTTAAGTTTAAAATTTTAAAAGGTATAGGTTCCATTTGCTTAGTATCATTCACAAGATGGTTACGAGCATGCACACACTGCACAGACAAATATGTGTCTGTGGATGAATGTGTGTGTATATGTATATGTTCACGCTTTTTTTTTTAATATTATATATATATATATATATATATATATATATATATATATATATATATATATATATATATATATCTATATCTATATCTATATCTATATCTATATATATATATATATATATATATATATATATATATATAGAGAGAGAGAGAGAGAGAGAGAGAGAGAGAGAGAGAGAGAGAGAGAGAGAGAGATCTTACCTTTATCTATTTATTTTTATTCTTATATACATATATATTATCTCTCTTTAAGGATGCACACGTATATATATATGTGTGTATATATGTGCATATGCATACATTTGTATATCCCTATGGTTAATTTTATTCTAATTTAATTTTTATTGTTTAAGAAGAATCTAACCATTTTAAATAAGTATATATATCTTTTTATCTTGATTTTAATCCTTTTAATACGGATTTAAATTAATGCACAATAGCATTGTCCATTTGCACATGGTCTTGTCTTAATATCATACAAGTACCTGAGCGTGTGCACCTTTCTGTGTATATAAATATATATATATATATATATATGTGTGTGTGTATATATATGTGTGTGTGTGTGTGTGTGTGTGTGTGTGTGTGTGTGTGTGTGTGTGTGTGTGTGTGTGTGTGTGTGTGTGTGTGTGTGTGTGTGTGTGTATGTCTGAATGGAGAGGCGATTGCACTGGCGCACCTGTCCATGTTAGTCCTCTCTATTCCATCTCCAACAATATGGCGGTTAATGTTTACCATCGTAAACACGTCGGTCCCGTGCGACAGTGGACGCACGGGAAGTGACGTCAGAACTGCACTTCCGCCCTGTGGACTGCAACAGGAAGGAGACAGTGTGGCGTGCGTTTCACCTGCCGCTACAACGCACCTCAGCCTGTATTCCTAAAGATGTAATGCCTGCGATAGACACCGGGACCTATACAGCAACAAGATAGAAGACAGCTTCACCCCCGGACTAGTGGTAGCCCCCATCACAACGGATGTCCCTGATAGAGGTGAAGTTGTCATTACTGTTACAGTCATTATTAACATGTTTGCCCTATGTATAGCCCTCTGAGCTTTCCCATCCGCAGCGTGTGATTAGAGACACACGCAGTTGTATGTATGATGCAGGCTTCCCAGTGTGGTGTATGTACTGCCCATGTACACACGCATATGTATGTGTATGTGCATGTGTGCCTACGTGTATATGCATGTGTGTGGATGCTTGGGGGTGTATATACATATGTATATCTAAACCTAATCCATATTGAAATTTAATCACAGGTATTTGGCTATAGTCCGCCTCCCTTCTAGGACCACCCTTTTTTTGGGGGGGAGGGATTTTTTAGGGGAGGAGTTTTGAGGTAGATCTGGGATGTGCCTCCCAGAAGTACACATGTATAAGTAGCTGTGAGAGAGCATTATTGCTAGGCTCTGATGAAGAAGGAATCACTTCGAAACGCATCAGCCAGCAGCAGTTCATATGTCCACTCCCCAGGACCCAGAGACTGCAATCAGTAGAGAGACTGCCATATGTCAAAGACATTTCTAAACGTTAATGTCTCCAACTTTTGTGAGTAGTTTTCATTATGTTTTCTGAATAAATGTACCATAAGCTAATGCACTAGGCTGGTGCGCCCTCTTTTCTTTGTGTTTTTGGGATGACCACTGGACCTAGATTATACAACCCCTCGCCCAGATCAACTACTAATTGAAGGTCTCCGTAGGAAAAAATTAATAATCACAGAAAAGAAGCAAAAAAGCCATGGATCCACAGGTCCCAGTAGGGAACTAGGTCTTTACTTTTGAAACACTAGGCAGGAAAAAATGGGTTGCCTATAGCAGAGATAGGCCTTATACCAGCTAGGACTGCCCAAAGATGGTGCTGTGTTCTTTTTCAGCCTAGTGTCCTACTCTTGTAGGTGGCGATATAAACCCTATAATCGAGAATAAAGAAGAGACTGTGTCCGTTACTGAACGTAAGAGAAACACAGTTTTTGTGCTATGAATCAGCTTTATTACTTAAAATCTTGGACTCTTGGCATGCTCTCTGGATTGTATGTTGTCTTGTATGCGGATTCCACGGTTTCTGCAGGTGTCCCTAGTGACAATTTCACTGACCTTTACAAAATTGGAATCTTTTTGTTATTGTGTTTGCAGTTATTGAGTCCAGCTGTGTTTGATTATACTGATTGGACTTGATTAGGAAAGCCACACACCTGTCTATATAAGACCTCACAGCTCACAGTGCATGTCAGAGCAAATGAGAATCATGAGGTCAAAGGAACTGCCTGAAAAGCTCAGAGACAGAATTGTGGCAAGGCACAGATCTGGCCAAGGTTACAAAAAAAAATTTCTGCTGCACTTAAGGTTCCTAAGAGCACAGTGGCCTCCATAACCCTTAAATGGAAGATGTTTGGAAAGACCAGAACCCTTCCTAGAGCCGGCCGTCTGGCCAAACTGAGCTATCGGGGGAGAAGAGCCTTGGTGAGAGAGGTAAAGAAGAACCCAAAGATCACTGTGGCTGAGCTCCAGAGATGCAGTCGGGAGATGGAAGAAATTTGTAGAAAGTCAACCATCACTGCAGCCCTCCACCAGTTGGGGCTTTATGGAAGATTGGCCCGACGGAAGCCTCTCAGTGCAAGACACATGAAAGCCCGCATGGAGTTTTCTAAAAAAAAAAACACCCGAAGGACTCCAAGATGGTGAGAAATAAGATTCTCTGATCTGATGAGACCAGGATAGAACTTTTTGGCCTTAATTCTAAGCGGTATGTGTGGAGAAAAACAGGCAATGCTCATCACCTGTGGAATGGGGGAAGCTGCGCTATAAATTGAGTCCATAACAGTTGACATCAAGACAAATGAAGTCCATTGAAAACATGAAGGGTCATATTACCACCACAGTGTGCATACACAAATAAAGTGCCCGACCACCGTAGCTGTAGATTAAGCTTACCGGACGGAAAGCTTAAAAGGCAGGTGGCTATAGCCCAGCCAAGGCCTCTAAGCTTGCTGATGACCACAATGGGAACAGTGTTCAGATGGTGAAGATTGCTCACCAGGATCCACATCCGGCATCCACATACTCAGTAAATTGCCCAAAAGAAAAAAGAACTGGCCATAGTATAGTAGTAGTATGTTCCAAACGGTTTTAATCATCATCACGGAGCTGGTGGAAGTAAGAGACCTTGCGCTCCTCCACCTTCCATTTGAGGATGCCCCTCAGATGCTCAATAGGGTTTAGACATGCTTGGCCAGTCCATCACCTTTACCCTCAGCTTCTTTAGCAAGGCAGTGGTCATATTGGAGGTGTGTTTGGGGTCGTTATGTTGGATTACTGCCCTGCGGCCCAGTCCCCAAAGTGAGAGGATCATGCTCTGCTTCAGTATGTCACAGAACATGTTGGCATTCATGGTTCCCTCAACGAACTGTAGCTCCCCAGTGTCGGCAGCACTCATGCAGCCCCAGAACATGACACTCCCACCACCATGTTTGACTGTAGGCAAGCCACACTTGTCTTTCTACTCCTCACCTGGTTGCCGCCACACACGCTTGACACCATCTTAACCCTTTTAAGTTTTTCTTGGTCTTATTAGACCACAGCACATGGTGCCAGTAACCCATGTCCTTAGTCTGCTTGTCTTCAGCAAACTGTTTGCAGGCTTTCTTGTGTGCAAGCTCGACCATGCCCACCAGTGCTGACATGCCTGCCATTTGATCTACTCCAGCCTCAGGAACCATCAGCTCAAATGTGAGTTTAACTTGCTCATAATAAACTTGGAATTTTAAACTAACATACTGCACTCAGAGTGGCGCATGCTCTCTCTATCTCGCCACACATGCTTCACACCGTGTGACCCAAATAAGTTTATCTTGGTCTCATCAGACCACAAGACATGGATTCCAGGATTCCATGTCCTTAGTCTGCTTGTCTTCAGCCAACTGCAGGCTTTCTTGTGCATCATCTTTAGAAGAGGCTTCCCTCTAGGACAACAGCCATGCAGACCAATTTGATGCAGTGTACTGCGTATGGTCTGAGCTAGAGGTCGACCAATATGGGTTTTTCTCTGGCTGATGCCGATATATAGAAATCGCAATGGCCGATGGCTGATATATAATGCCGATTTTTTTGGGCCGATATATTTGGCAGATTTTTTTTTTTCCCTTTATCTCTTAAAATCTAACAGTTAGACCCCTTTCACACTGGGGCGTTTTTCAGGCATTTTTGGGCTAAAAATAGCGCCTGTGAAGTGCCTGCAAAATGGCTCTACTGCAGTCTCAGTGTGAAAGCCGAGTGCTTTCACATTGAGGCGATACGCTGGCAGGATGTTAAAAAAATAGTCCTGCAAGCAGCATCTTTGGAGCGGTGTATACCGCTGCTCCACCACTCCTGCCCATTGAAATGAATGCGCACTGCTGCCGAAGCGCCAGCAAAGCGTTTTGGCAGCGGTGCTTCAGGGGCATTTAACCCCTTCCTCGGCCGCTAGCTGGGTTATAAGCGCCCCGCTAGCAGCCGAATAGCGCCGCTAAAATGACGGTAAAGTGCCGCTAAAACTAGCAGCGTTTTACCGTCAACGCCTGCCCGCTCCAGTGTGAAAGCAACCTTAAGTAATAAGTGATACAGAAAATTTTTTACATTTAAACATTTATTAAACAAAACAAACCTCCAATCAGTTCACTTGTATGTATTTGGACATTTTCACTTAGGGGTGTACTCACTTTTGTTGCCAGAGGTTTAGACATTAATGGCTATATGTGTTGAGTTATTTTGAGGGGACAGCAAATGTACACTGTTATACAAGCTGTACACTCACTACTTTACATTGTAGCAAAGTGTCATTTCTTCAGTGTTATCACATGAAAAGATAAAATATTTACAAAAATATGAGGGGTATACTCACTTTTGTGAGATACTGTATATACGTATACACCCACACACATATACTTGTAGAGTGAGTCACTTCCTTTGTATAAGTAGACCAAAAGGGAGACCATATCAATGGTGGGCTCCCACTCATCCACCTTAAATGGATATCAGTAAAGAATGATACAATCTGCAGATGCAATTTCTTTTACTTCCAAATGACTGTACAGTTTCATGTAGCATCCCTGCTCTTCAAGCTGTCAGTGAATATGCTTTACACAGATCCATTTTAACCACTTCCGGACCACCGCATGCCAAATATACGTCCTAATTTTGAAGAGGAATATCGTTGTTATGGCAGCAGCTAGCTGCATAACCCCGGTATCCTATTCTTCGGCTGGCGGTCCAGTTTCTGATAATGGCGGTCTTTGCAGCAGATTTGCCGCAAGATCACTTATCAGTAGCGGGAGAGGGCCCCGCCGCGCTCTCTGGTGCCCTCCGCCACTTACTGGAGCCGTCGGCAGCGGCGGAGGCGATCGATTCCTCTTCCTTGCTGGGTATGGAGACGAGTGAGGGGAAGATGGCCCCCACCTGTCTTCATACCATTGCAGGGCGTAAGCGACATCAAAATGTCACTTCCGCCCATAGCTCTTAACCACTTATCGCAGCCGTTTACCATGTGATCGCTCCGTCAAATGACGGAGCGATCACATGTAAACAAACCGGCATCATGTCATGACGCCGGTTCCTCTCTCCCCTCTCTGTACCGATCTGTACAGAGGGGGAGGGATCAGATGGCAGCAGCAATGTGGGCTGGATGTGTAGTGTCCACAGCGCTGCTCTGTGACATGTGCAGTCACATCCATGGATCCATCCATCCATCCATGCTCAGAAATACCCTGTGAAATACTCTGCAATTGCCTGTGCAAGACTCTGCAATTGCCTGTGCAAGACTCTGCAATTGCCTGTGCAAGACTCTGCAATTGCCTGTGCAAGACTCTGCAATTGCCTGCAATACCTTGTGCAATACTCTGCAATACCCTGCAATACCCCGCAACACCCGGCCATGCTCAGCCATACCCGGCCATGCTCAGCCATACCCTACCATGCTCAGCCATACCCTGCCATGCTCAGCCATACCCTGCCATGCTCAGCCATACCCTGCCATGCTCAGCCATACCCTGCCATGCTCAGCCATACCCTGCCATGCTCAGCCATACCCTGCCATGCTCAGCCATACCCGGCCATGCTCAGCCATACCCGGCCATGCTCAGCCATACCCGGCCATGCTCAGCCATACCCGGCCATGCTCAGCCATACCCGGCCATGCTCAGCCATACCCGGCCATGCTCAGCCATACCCGGCCATGCTCAACCATACTCGGCCATGCTCGGCTGTACTCGGCCAGGCTTTGGAAGTCTCACATATGTGGCATCGCCGTACTCAGGAAGAGTAGGGGAATCTATTTTTGGGTGTAATTTTTGGTATGTACATGCTATGTGTTAGAAATATTGTATAAATGGACATCTTTGTGTTAAAAAAAAATGCGTTTTAACCACTTCCCGCCCGCCGTCACATGACATCCTTGACTTTGTGCAGGGATATCTGAATGATGCCTGCAGCTACAGGCATCATTCAGATATCAGCTTTTTCAGCCGACGGTTCCCTACACCATAAGAACGAACATAGCAGTTGTTCCACTGCTTGATCGTTCTTACAGGAGGTGGGGAAACTCCACCCCCTCCCGCCACCCTCCGGTGCTTCTACCGTTACGATCGAAGCCAGGATCGTTTTTTTGGGGGTTTTTTTAATTATCATTTCAGGCTTCCCAGCCTAGAGGTAAGATGTGGGGTCTTATTGACCCCATATCTCACTGTAAAGAGGACCTGTCATGCCATATTCCTATTACAAGAGATGTTTTCATTCCTTGTAATAGGAATAAAAGTGATCAAAAAATAATTTTTTTGGAAAAAAGTGCCAAACTAAAATAAATAAAAGTAAAATGAACAATAAAAAAAAAAATTAAAAAATTTTAAAGCGCCCCTGTCGCCGCGTGCTCGCATGCAGAAGCGAACGCATACGCATGTCCCGCCCACATATGAAAACAGTGTTCAAACCACACATGTGAGGTATCGCTGCGACCGGTAGAGCAAGAGCAATCATTTTGGCCCCTTTGACCTCCTCTGTAACTGTGTGCAATTTTGAAGGGTGACATGTTAGGTATCTATTTACTTGGCATAACTTCATCTTTCACATTATGCAAAAACATTGGGCTAACTTTACTGTTTTGTTTTTTTTTTTAAAGCACAAAACGTGTTCGAAAAATTTCTGCGCAAATACCGTGCGAGATAAAAAGTTGCAATGACCGGCATTGTATTTTCTAGGGTCTTTGCTAAAAAAAAAAAATATATAATGTTTTGGGGTTCTATGTAATTTTCTATCAAATAAATGATGATTTTTACATGTAGGAGAGAAATGTCAGAATTTGCCTGGATGCTCCAGAACGCCTGAAGGTGCTCCCTGCATGTTGGGTCTCTGTATGTAAAAGTCTCACACATGTGGTATCACCATACTCCGGAGTAATAGCAGAATGTGTTTTGGGGTGTAATTTGTGGTATGCATATGCGGTGTGAAATAACCTGCTAATATGACAATTTTGTGAAAAAGAAAAAAAAAAGGAAAAAAAAAAATCTTGATTTTGCAAAGAATTGTGGGAAAAAATGACAACTTCAAAAAACCCACCATGCATCTTTCTAAATACCTTGGGATGTCTTCTTTCCAATTTTGGCCAAAATTTATGAAGAAAAATTACTAATTTGCTAAATTTTATAACCGAAACAAAGAAAAATTTCCAATTTCTTTCGAATGCTACACGTAAGATCTGATGTCAACTTTTATACACTTGTTTATCTTCTAGCTGCCGAATAATTTCCTGTTTAATATGTTTGAGATTTTCAGTTCAAATAGACAAAATAACAATATAGATAGTACCCCTTCCTACAGGCCAACAGAGCCTGTTGAGAGAGACTTACAGGTATAGGTTAGATATTCAACAGTAAATGCTTAAAATACAGATGTGATTACAATTCTATCCATAAGTCAGTAATTACACATGAGCTATTAGTATACTGATTTGTGTTAACATGTTAGTGTTCCTGGTAAAATAAATAGAATGGGGAAATCAAGGGGAAGCAATGAAAATGACCCAGGACCAGGCAACCCGAGAGAGCTCACACAGGCCACCCCAAAGGGATCATGCTGTGGCCTGCACAGCCCTCCCATAGGCCGACCGAGTACCCGGAATCTTCTGTCCCCTCCCCCCTGCCAACTTTTATTGCGATGGCTCATGTTATGCACTCCTGTAGCACTAAAGCGGAATTATTGCTGATGTTGAGTGGAGGTTTCCTGCCAGGAATAATATCCTGCTGTATACTAATTCAGAACTATGAACTTGAGAAATAATCTAACTATACCATTCAGTATTAAACCTGAAGGGGCAACGTTGAACAGGAAGGAAAAAAGAGAAAGAAAAGAAGATTTGCTTCAAACTTAGATACCGTGTCTAAAAGTTTTGCTGCAATTTGTTCTTGGGTCATGATCCAAGTGATCTTGCGTTTTGTTGTTAGCATCGATACCCTGGGCTTCTTCGAGGCCCCTGCCAATGAAATTTCCCCCCCCCAAAAGCATAAAAAATATCAGGGTTTGAGTACGTTTAGGAGTTTTGTTTATTCTGTGGTTCAAAAGAGTGATTGTGGGTTCCTGGGGAATAGCCATACCAGTGACTTTCCATACTAAATGGAAGAATTTGTTCCAGAAGCTTCTGACGTGTGGACAGGTCAACTAGCTATGGTACATAGTACCCACCTGATTACAACCCTTGATACAAAAGGGAGAAGCGTCAGGATAAATTCTTGCTAATCTGGAGAGGACATAGTACCATCTAGTGAGTAGGAAGGAGAAGCTGCGCTCTATATATCCAAACCAGCAATGGCTTATAGATATCAGAATAAGTGTGCATTGACAAAGTTCATAACAAAACACCCAGGTGAGCTTGGTCCAAACTTAAGTGCCGCCACCTATTAAAAAACTTGCTTACCAGATGGCAAGCAAAAGCATGCAGATGACTTTAGCCCAGCCACGGCCTTTGCTTGATAAGGGACGTCCAAACTAATATACCCAGATGAGTCCTCTGTATACCGCAATCCCCTGTGATCGTGGGCGTCCGGTAGGTCTCGGTAACTCAAATGGGTATAAGAGAAAGACCAACCATAGTGTAATAACGTTTGGAATATTTTATTAAGAAAGAAAAGTATTGCACTTACATATCAGTAGATAAATTAGCTCTAGAAAAAAGAGCCGGCTGGCTGCAATAGAAAACCCTGTCCTCCTAGTCAAACGGCGTGGTGACGTCAGCACGTATCCTCCTCCAGACGCGTTTCGTCACAGGTTGACGTTATCAATGGGGAACGTTCCTACTGATATGTAAGTGCAATACTTTTCTTTCTTAATAAAATATCCCAAACGTTATTACACTATGGTTGGTCTTTCTATTAAACCCGTTTGAGTTACCGAGACCTACCGGATGCCCACGATCACAGGGGATTGCAGTATACAGACGGCTCATCTGGGTATATTAGTGTGGACATCCCTTATCAAGCAAAGGCCGTGGCTGGGCTAAAGCCATCTGCATGCTTTTGCTTGCCACCTGGTAAGCGAGTTTTTTAATAGGTGGCGGCACTTAAGTTTGGACCAAGCTCACCTGTGTGTTTTGTTATGAACTTTGTCAATGCACACTTATTCTGATATCTATAAGCCATTGCTGGTTTGGATATATAGAGCGCAGCTTCTCCTTCCTACTCTATGTTTGTGTTATCTTGCAATTAAGCTGCTGCTGTTTGGATTTTTTAATATGTTAATTTTTTAATCATTATTGCCACTTTTATCTAGCGCATTTTTTTCCCTATATATATATATACCATCTAGTGAGTATCTTAACATTTGCTTCAATTAGACCAGGGTTTAAAATACCTTTGTAGGAGCTTCGAAAAGAGAGAAATTATTTTCCAGGATCCAGTTGGAGTTCCAATTCAGACTCTCAAGCTTGAGCATAGAGAGGCGAGCTTGTCCTGTCCACTAAAGAGGCGTGTATAATCGAAATCCCACCTCTCTGATAGATGAGGTTGGAGCACCATTGTTCGTAGACAGTAGGTTTTGGGGGGGGTCAGGTTTGTCTGTCCATAAGGTGTGTAGGAAATGCTTAATCTGGGAGAATCTAAACTTCTCAGCATTTGGCATCTCCAGTTTGTTGGAGCAATAACCAAGTGTGAGTGGGCCCGATGAGGTGAAGAAGTGACCTATTTTAAATAATCCCGTATTTAACCACCACTTAAAGGCTAGAATGTTTATTCCTGGCTTAAAGTTGTGGTTATGGAATAGATGGGCGAGGGGTTTTATGGTAGAGATTAGAGTGACCTGTTTGTGGAGTACATTGCAAAGCGACAATGAGTGGGAGAGGGTAGGAGCTAGGATGGGGGGGGGGTCTCTGTTTTGGAGGGTTCCGCATCAGGAAGTTGATTGTGTGGTGAGGAGCTGCCTGTCTCTCTATAGCTATCCAGTCCGGTTTGGGACAATTCGGGTACACTGTGGAGATCTGGGCCAAATGTGCCACCTGGTAATACCACCATTAGTTTGGGAGTCCTAGCCCTACCTGCGTTTTGAGCCAGAAGAGAAAGTCTTTCGAAAAATGGTGTCCCCGTTTCCCCCAGACAAAATTGATGATTTTAGATTGGAATTTCGAGATAACTTTTTTGTTTATAGGAATGGCGAGGGGACAAGAGAGGTAGAGTAGCGTATACGAGGCATCAATGTCATCTTTACCACGTTGATCCTACCCAGCCAGGACAGACCACATTTCGACCAAGCCTTAAGATCTTCCAGTTTCTGAAACATCGGAGGGTAATTTGAGACAGTTTGTTTATATGATTGGGGAGTGCGATTCCCAGGTATGGTAAAAATTCAGTAGCCCAGGGAAAAGGGAAGTGATGTTTCAATTGATCGACCCGGTTTTAAGGGAATGAGATATTTAATGCAAGCGATTTGGAAACATTGACATTGAGGCCCGAGATAGCACCGAAATTTTGAAGTGTTCGTAATATATTGGGGGTGGATATTAAAGGGGACGTGACGAAGAGCAACATATCGTCTGCGAAGAGCGCACATTTGTGTTCTTGGGTGCCACTGCCGAATAATTTCTCTTTCTCATATGCAACTGTCTCCATAATGACCACAGATCCACCCTTGTCCGCTGGTTTCAGCACTCTAGCATCTCATGCACTAAGCTGTTTTAACCACTTGACAACTGGGCACTTAAACCCCCTTCCTAACCAGACCAATTTTCAGCTTTTGGTGCTCTCACATTTTGAATGACAATTACTCAGTCATGCAACACTGTATCTATATGAAATTTTTGTCCTTTTTTTCACACAAATGGAGCTTTCTTTTGGTGGTATTTAATCACCGCTGGGTTTTTTATTTTTTGCGCCGTAAAAGAAAAAAGACAGAAAAATCTGTAAAAAAATACCTTTTTCTTCATTTCTGTTATAATATTTTGCAAATTAGACATTTTTCTTCATATATTTTTGCCAAAATTTATACCGCTACATATCTTTGGTAAAATTAACCCAAATCGGTGGATATTATTTGGTCTTTGTGAAAGTTATAGAGTCCAAAAGCTATGGTGCGAATATCTGAAAATTGATCACACCTGAAGTACTGACGGCCTATCTAATTTTTTGAGACCCTAACATTCCAGAAAAGTACAAATACCCCCCAAATGACCCCTTTTTGGAAAGAAGGCATTCCAAGGTATTTAGAAAGATGCATGGTGAGTTTTTTGAAGTTGTCATTTTTTTCCCACAATTCTTTGCAAAATCGAGGTTTTTTTTTTACTTTTTTTTTTCCCACAAAATTGTCATATTAGCAGGTTATTTCTCACACACCGCATATGCATACCACAAATTACACCCCAAAACACATTCTGCTATTACTCCCGAGTACGGCGATACCACGTGTGAGACTTTTACACAGCGTGGCCACATACAGAGGCCCAACATGCAGGGGAGCAACTTCATCCAGGCCAATTCTGACATTTCTCTCCTACATGTAAAAATCATCATTTATTAGCTAGAAAATTACATAGAACCCCAAAACATTATATATGTTTTTTAGCAAAGACCCTAGAGAATACAATGGCGGTCGTTGCAACTTTTTTATCTCGCACGGTATTTGCGCAGCAATTTTTTTAACGCGTTTTTTTTGAAAAAAAAAACTGTTTTGTGCTTTACAAAAACCAAAACAGTAATGTTAGCCTAATGTTTTTGCATAATGTGAAAGATGAAGTTACGCCGAATAGATACCCAACATGTCACCTTTCAAAATTGCACGCGCTTGTGGAATGGCGCCAAACTTTGCTACTCAAAAATCCCCATAGGCGATGCTTTAAAATTTTTTACTGGTTACATGTTTTGAGTTACAGAGGAGGTCTAGGGCCAAAATTATTGCTCTCGCTCTACCGATCGCAGCGATACCGCACATGTGTGGTTTGAACACCATTTTCATATGTGGGCGGGACTTACGTATGCGTTTGTTTCTGCATGCGAGCACACAGGGACAGGGGCGCTTTAAAAAATTTTTTTTTTTTTTATTGTTTATTTTACTTTATTTATTTTAGTTTGATGCTTTTTTCCAAAAAAAAAAAAATTTTTAACCACTTTTATTCCTATTACAAGGAATATAAACATCCTTGTAATAGGAATATGGCATTACAGGTCCTCTTTACAGTGAGATATGGGGTCAATAAGACCCCACATCTCACCTCTAGGCTGGGAAGCCTGAAATAAAAAAACGATCCTGGCTTCGATCGTAGCGGTGAGTCGGTAGAAGCGCGGGAGGGGGGGACATCCCCTCTCGCCTCCCGTAAGAACTATCAAGCAGTCGGCATCGCCGGCTGAAAAAGCGGATATCTGAATGATGCCTGTAGCTGCAACCATCATTCAGATATCTCCACACAAAGTCAAGGACGTTGTATGATGGCCGGCGGGCGGGAAGTGGTTAAAGCGCTTTTTTTTTTTTAACACAAAGTTGTCCATTTATACAATATTTCTACCACATAACATGTACATACCAAAAATGACACCCCAAAATAGATTCTCCTGCTCCTTCTGAGTACGGCGATACCACATTTGTGAGACTTCCACAGCCTGGCCACATACAGAGGGCGAGTACAGCTGAGCATGGATCAGCATGGCAGGGTATGGCGGGGTATTGCGGAGTATGGCGGAGTATGGCGGGGTATTGCGGAGTATGGCGGGGTATGGCGGAGTATGGCGGGGTATGGCGGAGTATGGCGGGGTATGGCGGAGTATGGCGGGGTATGGCGGAATATGACGGGGTATGGCGGAGTATGACGGGGTATGGCGGAGTATGGCGGGGTATGGCGGAGTATGGCGGGGTATGGCGGAGTATGGCGGGGGCATGGCAGAGTATGGCGGGGGCATGGCAGAGTATGGCGGGGGCATGGCAGAGTATGGCGGGGGCATGGCAGAGTATGGCGGGGGCATGGCAGAGTATGGCGGGGGCATGGCAGAGTATGGCGGGGGCATGGCAGAGTATGGCGGGGGCATGGCAGAGTATGGCGGGGGCATGGCAGAGTATGGCGGGGGCATGGCAGAGTATGGCGGGGGCATGGCAGAGTATGGCGGGGGCATTGCAGAGTATGGCGGGGGCATTGCAGAGTATGGCGGGGGCATTGCAGAGTATGGCGGGGGCATTGCAGAGTATGGCGGGGGCATTGCAGAGTATTGTGGGGGCATTGCAGAGTATGGCGGGGCATTGCAGAGTATTGCACAGCATTGCAGAGTATTGCACAGCATTGCAGAGTATTGTGGGGGCATTGCAGAGTATTGTGGGGGCATTGCAGAGTATTGCACAGCATTGCAGAGTATTGTGGGGGCATTGCAGAGTATTGCGGGGGCATTGCAGAGTATTGCACAGCATTGCAGAGTATTGTGGGGGCATTGCAGAGTATTGCACAGCATTGCAGAGTATTGTGGGGGCATTGCAGAGTATTGTGGGGGTATTGCAGAGTATTGCACAGCATTGCAGAGTATTGTGGGGGTATTGCAGAGTATTGCACAGCATTGCAGAGTAGTGAGGGATGGCTGAGCATGGATGGATGGATGGCTGGCTGGATGTCTCTGTGCAGCGCTGTGGGCACTACACATACAGCCCACAGCGCTGCAGACATCCATCCATCCCCCTCCCTGCTCACTGTGTACCGATCGGTACACAGGAGGGGAGGAGAGGAACCGGCGTCATCAGATGACGCCGGTCTGTTTACATGTGATCGCGCCGTCATTTGACGGCGCGATCACATGGTAAACGGCCGCGATCAGCGGCCATTTACCGGGATCCGTGATGCGCCGGGTCCTCTGGACCCGGCGGTCACGGATATGTTCGGGTGCGCGCCCCAGGGGGCACGCGAGAGGGGAATTCTGGGAGGATGTCATAGTACGCCCTCCCAGAGTTATCCAACCGCCCTGCAACCGTCATTCGGCTATGGGCCGGTTGGTAAGTGGTTAAAGCTCTTTTTTCCCACATGAGAAAGATTATTCAGTACATGCGGGAGGTATGGTGGATTCACCAGGTAAATTTTTATATCCCCAAGGTTTAAATAGTCATTATAATTTATATTTATTTTTGTGAATGTATTATCACAGTCTGATACACTTCATATGTTTTTTTTTAGGATACGAGTTGTTGCAGCAGGAATCATGACATGAATCGTCAATAACATATGCCCTATACAAGACGGGACTTTTTGAGTTTGAAACGTATATAAGTTTATTGCCATGTATTTAGGTTATATTTCTATCCATCTAGTAGTAACAGGCCCATTAGTTACATACAATTGAAGGGTTAAAATAATGATCACTTAGCTGATTGGGTTACATGTGTGAGAATCACTCCCTATGTGGGTATTTAAAATGGACCTGCGTAATTCACAACAATCACCCCAAAGAAGCTCCAAAACTTGTTTTTTTTTTAGAGCGGAGTGTGGTGCATTTTACAGTCCTTTTTGATGCGTTTGCAGCATGTTTCTGAAATGCACGGCACAGAATGCATTTTCTGAGCAGTTTGCCATGCATTTGGAAACACACAGATGTGAATAGAGCCTTATTGTTCTTGTGTAAACAAACCAATTTCACTTTTAGGCACCATTCACACCTAGCATAGTGGGACTATAATTTTTTTTTTTTTGGCTCGTTTTTCCCACAATGCATATAGGGAAGCCTGTTAAATTCAATGGGCTGCCCTATACATGGCAAAGTAGCTCATGGGACATTTTGGTGTGTTGTGGGGTTGCACATTTTTTATTGTGAGTTTTGCAGCGTTTGGACGCTCGTTTTTTTTACGTGTCAAAACGCGTGTTTGCTTATGCGTTTGGTGTGCCGTTAACAATTAAAGTGATACTAAAGCCCAGATCCTCCTCTTCTCGGGTCCCTCACCGGTGCTCCTGGCTCCTCCCTCCTGTTGAGTGCTCCCACAACAAGCAGCTTGCTATGGGGGCACCCAAGCAACGCTGCAGCTTCGTGTGTCCATTCAGACACTGAGCCGCGGCTAGGCTCCACCCCCTCTCTATCCTTATTGGATTATTGACTTTGACAGATGTTGGAGCCAATGGCACTCTGCTGCCGTCTCAGTCAATCAGGAGGGAGAGTCCAGGGCAGCCAAGTCTCTCCTGCAACATCACTGGATAGAGATGGGGCTCAGGTAATTATTAGGGGGTCTGAGGGGGGCTGCTGCACACACGTTTTTTATCTTAATGCATAGAATGCATTAAGAAAAAAAACTTTTGCCTTCACAACCACTTTAATGGCACCAAAATGGCAAATAGTTCTTTTTAGGTGTATAAAGGTGGACATACAATCTGATCTCTGTACAATCTCCTTTAGATTTACCAAAACTATATAATAGGACAAGAGAGTTTTTTATAATTTTCTCTGTCCAGTCTATCTGCACCGTTAAAATCCCTTCATTCTCTCTGCTATTCATAATCATTTTCAGGGATGTGGTGCCTAATAGGATGTTTTACCATTAATTGGAACCAAAACTCTTGTGTACAAATTTTGAGTGTTTAAATACACACCTCCTTCTATGGTCCAATATGGGGAACACAACAGAAATATAAATTGATACTTCTTATTTAATGCATCTTGGTAATAAAATAACTGTTTTTAAGTGACTTTTGTATCTTGTTACAAATTCTAGAGCTTGATTACCTCCTGGTGCTTCCCGTTTTCCCCTTGGGGTTCCTCCCCATCCCTTCCCCCTCACAGTCCTTTTCTTTTCCCCTTTTGCCCCCTCCCCCCCTTTTTTTCATATCTCTATGGCAGCTTTCAGTGGAGGGGCCTGGTTAGGCCTCATGGATAAAATACAACAATCCCAAAACTCAGGGGAAATCTCTGACAAGGATCTTGAACAGGCCTTCTTAAGACTTCAACGCCTTTTGGAACGTAAGGCTAGAATATTTTGGCATAAAAGATACTTAAACAAATATATTGACAACAAAATAGTCCCTTGGGGACTTAGAGTTCAAATTTTTCCCAACATACGTAAAGTTGAAGAATCTTTAAAATCAAAATGGGAAGAAAACTTGCAGTCTTGTTCTTTCGGAATGATGGACCTATTATGTACCCAATATGAACAAGAACTTGATGTCCTAGATGAATCTGTATTAAAATGGTATAACGATCATGGTCTCATTTCAAATAGTGCTAGATTTAAGAAAAAAGAGAATGAATTAAAAATACATTTAGAACAGTACACTCTAGACATTATCTGTACCAAAGAAAACAAGTTTGCACGGGACACCAATGCCAATTTGAATGGATCAGCCTACAAATGGACACAAAATACCAATACTAGATCTTACAGATCCACCAGCCAACGTAATACCAGAAATGGAAATGACATGTCTAACCGGTCACCTTCTTCTTCCCTGTCATCTAGCCAATCAACGGTGTACCGGGATCTATCTGAAGACAGACTGTCCAAAAAACGGAAAGGCAATTCAGACACAGCCTCCACGGAATCTTTAAAACACCAAACAGGCACTTTACTGCCCCGTCGATCACAGCCCAATCACCCTAAACAAGCACCACTTTGAACCCCTGGTATGCCTCACTCTTCATCACAAACGTCACGAGGTCCTCAACTCATGGCCACTCACACGATCGTTTCCACGGCACCTTCCACCTCGGTCACCGCCTCCCCTTTACATTTGAACACTGCTACTAAGGTAAGCAATGTTAATGCAATCATTTCCCCCTCAGGTACCTATTTTTTTAGGGAAGGATCAAGAGACAACTTAAATCTAGATTCAGATTTAGTTTAATGTATCCCGGACTTTACACCCAAGGAGCAGGAATTATCTATCATTAACTTTTCCTCCCACACCCTGACTAAACAAGAAGAACAGGTCCTTAAACTAGGTTTAACCTTCTGTCCTGATTCCCAAATAGATAAATTCCATCTTATCAAAGACCTCCATCTATTTTCCCTGCAGACTTTTATATAAAGTTATCTTTGGTAAACCTATAGAAGAACCTTTTTTCGATGAGAAGACCCCAAATATCCAAGACAATATGGAGGAGCAGCAGGCGATGGAGGACCTGATGGCACTTTGGGAGGAGGGACACACTGATGACAGCATGCCCGGATGTCTCCCTCTACCGGACATGTCGGTCGCGGGTGTGTCCTTCCCCCAGCCACAGTCCTTCAAGCCTAAGTCCAGGACTTTTCCTCTCCTCAACACCAATCCAAATATTTGGGCGTTTGTCAGACAAACTTCCCAGGCTATTGAAGAATCAAATTTCCCGTCATTGGGGACTTCAAATCTAAGTATTGAACAGAAAGCAGCCATTAAATCACTTGAATCCAATCAGAAATTAGTAATCAAGCCCGCGGATAAGGGCGGGAATTTGGTTATCATGGAGGTGTCACAATATGTTAACATGTGCAACAAGATTCTATCCAACCGGGACTGGTATCGACCCATTTCGAAAACATTGATACAAAAACTTCTATACAGAATATTACAGCATTATCTTTAGAGCATATCATAAGGGAATTATTGACAAAAACACCTGGAATTATTTAAATGTAAGGGACCCACATATCCCCACCTTTTATGCTTTACCCAAGGTACATAAGTCGATTCCGGAACCCCCTGGACACCCCATAATATCAGGATGTTCATGTCTTACCGAAAATGCAAGCAGTTTAGTGGATAGTTACTTACATCCCCATGTCATTTCCCTTTCCTCTTATATCAAGGACACTATTGATTTACTAAGAACTATTGAGGGCATTTCACTTCCCCCAGGCACATGGCTTGTAGCACTTGACATTGAAAGTCTGTATAATACTATCCCTCAAAATAGGGCATTGAAGTAGTAAGAAACCACCTAATTGAAAGAGGCCCCTCCTCCAGTAAATATAATTAATTTGTTTTGGAACTCCTTGATTACATCCTAAGACACAATGTTTTTCTGTTTAACTCTTCCCACTACCTCCAGATGCAGGGGGTTGCGATGGGGACCAGGTGTGCCCCATCGTATGCCAACCTGTACCTGGGGGGGTGGGAAAAGGATGTGTTTTCCAGAGACGACCTTGCCCATCTTATGGAGAAGGTCGTCTCATGGTATAGGTATATAGACAATGTCTTAATCTTCTGGTCTGGCTCTGAAGTAGAATTGAATGATTTTCTGAGATTGATCTCCATTAATGATTTCAATCTCTCATTTACCATGGAATATAGTGAAATTAAAATAAATTTTCTTGACTTAACAATTTCCATTGACGCCAACGGTAAATTGGACTCCTCACTTTACAGAAAACCCTCGGCGGGCAATAAAAATCTCCATGCGAATAGTTCACACCCAGATTCGCTATTGAGGAGTATTCCTTATAGCCAATATCTGCGACTCAAACGCAACTGCAGTAAGGAATCAGACTTTCAAGTAGCTGCTAAGGATCTGTATAGAAGATTGCTCTCTCTGGGTTACAGTCACTCCTGCCTCAAGAGAGCATACAATCGTGTTAATGTTCAAAACAGGGATTCTTTAATATTTTCTAAAAAATCTCCAAAAAAAGCAGAAACAATAAGATTAATTACCCGCTACCCCAATCAACATAATGAGATCAGAAGAATCCTGAACAGATTCTGGCCCCTTTTATCAGCTGACCCAATAGCCAGGAACTATATAAATCAATTTCCAGAGATAACTTTCAGACGGGTCTCCTCCCTAAAGGACCGTCTAGTTCATAGCCATTTTAATGAGGCTTTCGATAATGATTTAACCAACACAGGTATTTCCCCATGTGGAAAATGTGATATCTGCAATTCTGTAGACAATAAGTTTCCGTTTTCTGCTTCCCAATGGGAAGTGGCATTCGATCAAATTCAAAGTGACTTGTCAAACTCCTGGTGTGATTTACCTGGCTCAATGCATTTGTGGCAGCTTTTATGTTGGCAAGACAAAGCAACAATTTTTCAAACGTATAAGGGACCATATAAAACCTATCTTTAAAAACAAATGAACACCGCTATAGGTAGACATGTTGGTACATGTCATGACTTCAATCCATATACCATCAAATTTCTGGCTTTAGAGCATATCCCGCTGGATGAAAAAGGGGGCAGCGTAGATCGTACGCTGCTCCAGCTTGAGGCCTGCTGGATATACACCCTTAGAGCAACCATTTTCCCAGGTTTGAATGAGAGCTTAAGTTACAAGCCCTTCCTGTGAATATGCACAGTGATTTCTTTAACCTCTTTGTCTGCATTTCCTTATTCTCCCCTAGTCTCTCCTTCTTGCTCATTCACCCTCTTCTTCTCCTCTTGTTCTCTTTTAATTCTTATCTAAGCTCTATAAATTATTTGCTACTGTTAAAGGTTTAATATGCTTAGGCATGTGTAACTCATGATTTTCTTATATAGTCTATGTATAACAAATATCTCATTCAGATTCTTTGTGATTTGTCTGTCATTTTGATTTATTATTATGTTTTTCAAGCGCATTGCCCCTTTGTTACACTGATCGGATCGGTCTGTGAGTGGTCCTCTCCTCTCCGATCAGTTGCTCCTTTGATCTCCCTCTGCCCGGTTGCTCCCAGCTCCTTCCCTTCACTGACATTAGCGGGGCCCATCGCAGTCACACGGACGCCTGCGGCACATCCATGTGATGTGCCCTATCTGCGGTGGCATATGTTGGGATCCTCATGCAGCCTAGTGCACATGTTGGTTCCCTGTACGGCCGCGGTGATCCATGGGAGTTGTAGTAGGATGGGTTTCCTGGCTCCTTGGGCATGCACACTGGCGCCTACATGTCCGCATCGTGCTGGAGACGTCACACGCCAGCACGATGGGGGACAGCACTTAAGCCGGCTTATCTGACAGTGGTTTCTGCCAGAGACGGAGGGTGGAACTCA
The DNA here is from genome assembly GCA_037952925.1 of Lithobates clamitans. Lineage (NCBI taxonomy): Eukaryota > Metazoa > Chordata > Amphibia > Anura > Ranidae > Lithobates > Lithobates clamitans. The sequence goes on along the minus strand of JBBGZY010001749.1, from coordinate 1,132,132 downwards.
TTCCTAGCAGTGTCAGTGACTGGTAAGCTATACCACACACTGCTCTAAATCAAGCTTTCTTTTCCTATTCTCAGTTTACTTATCTGCTATACAGTATCAATTTGTTTTTTGCACTTTGTGCAAAAGAGCACTTAATCCGCTGATCTGCTTCTTCATATGAATCCACTGAGACTATGTTTCCACTACCATCCAGACACCTATACTGGATGATTTATAGTTTTACTCCAATCATCCTATTGACTCTAGGCTATACTCCATCATGCCCCTTAGTTCTTTAAATCTTGTTATCTTTAATATAGGTCTATCTTTTTCTCTTTCCTTTCCCCTCTTCTAATATTCAATTTTTATTTTCAACTTTATCCCTACAGACATATACACAAATTTTGTTTTATTCATTGGCGTTTTTGAACCATCCCCTGCAACCCCCACCAGCAGGTGTTGAAGATTGCCATCCCTCTACAGGCTTTGTTTGAACAATATATAGAGTAAGTACTCAATAGCCCTTTGTTTTGAGCTAACTAGTTGCCTTTTTGCGCGTTTTTTACGTGTTTTATAAGAATAATAATAATTTTCTATAAATAAGTATTTTACTTCATGGATATATATTCAGATATACATCTACCCTCTATATTACTAAATAGCCTATCTCTGATACATGGTATCTCTTGTCCCACATACAGTTTTACCTTTCTGTCCCCTGTGATTGCACCATATTGGCCCTATCGGTGTTTGTGTTTTTGGTTGGTGTATGCGGGGACCGACCGAGCCGGGGGTCACCCAGTGGTAAGCACACTATTTTTGTTGTTTCAGAGATGACAATGCGCTTGTTTTGTTTAAAACTATATATTTTTGTATTTTTTGCGATTATAATGGATGTTGTCTATTTTGTAATTTTTTATCTTTTTAGAAATTATAAGAGTGTTGGATGATATCACCTTTCAGCTTGCGAAACATGTCAGGCTAGTATGCAACTATATCATCTTCTAAAATAAAAACACACTCATATTCTGTCTGACCACTGTAATTGTATCGATAATGCAATTTTGTGAATCATGTACAAACTGTATGTTTTTTAATTGTCCAATTAAAAATTAGTTTTTTATAATTTTCTCTGTCCAGTCTATCTGCACCGTTAAAATCCCTTCATTCTCTCTGCTATTCATATAATAGGACACACCATCTATCCAATCACTCAGGCCCTTGCACTGCACAGCTGGTGGTAGATCTAAAGAAGATTGTAGAATCAGATTGCATAGTGTATTGTTAGCTTTACAGAACCCAGGATATACTTCTCCTGATTTCAGTACTACAACTCTGAACCACCTACGCCTTTGTTTGCTCAGCTCCCACACACTCACCCAAATGAACAATCTATGTAAGCTGAAGTTAAGATAAAAAAAAAAAATGATCACTGGCTGTGTAATTAGATTAGAGAGAACAGTGATCGTTAATTGCATTGGAAATGCATGAACCTTAAGAGGTGAGTGGGAACAATCTCTTGGAAGGGGAGGTCAGATGCAGAAAGTGTGTTAAAGTGGATGCAAAACTATCATATACCCAGTGATGTGAACAGCCTCAGTGTCAAAAACCATGAAATCAGGCCGAGACAGAAGTACAGTTAAATCACCCTTGTTTATAATAAAAGTAAAAAGAACAAATGTAGTCAAAATACAGCCAAAGTTCAGTAACCGGAATGGATAGTCATCCAAGCCAGAAATCGGGGATCAATGTAGTGGAACAGCAAGCAGGATCTGGAGCCAGAAGGGATGTCAGCAAAGCAAGTCTTGAACAGGATCGCAGGAGATAGTTTCTGTGATGTGACCAAGGTAAAGGCAGAGCTCCTCTGGACTGGATGGCTTAAGTAGGCAGGACTGACGGGCAGGATATTATCAACAGCTGAGTAACTGTGGAGAGATAGAAACTGGCAATTAGCCGATAGCTGAACGGCCAGCTCAGAGAAGGAAGGGCTGAGCCCAGCCCTGACAGTACCCCCTCCCCCTCAGAGGACCACCAGGCTTGAGGTGAAAATTTCTATGGCAATCACAGAGGAGGACAGGGGCATGCATGTCTGAGGATGAGACCCAAGAGCGTTCCTCCGGACCGTACCCTTTTCAATGCACCAGGTACTGTATGCGCCCACAGAACCTACGGGAGTCAACAATGGACTGTACTTCATACTCCTCATGGTTCTCAACCTGTACAGGGTGAGGACGTGGCACCGAGGTGGTTAAGCGGTTGCAGACCAAAGGTTATAATAAGGAGACATGAAATACATTTGAAATTTGCATATTAGAAGGAAGGTCTAATGCGTAAGCCATTTGATTAATCCTGCGAAGAATACGGAAAGGCCCAATAAACGGAGGTGCGAACCTTCAGTGAGAGAACACGAAGTTGGAGGTTGCGAGATGACAGCCAGACCCTGTCCCCAACCTGGTAGGAAGGCGCAGGCAGGCGTCTGCGGTCAGCATGGAGTCTGTACCTATCATTAGCATGTCGCAAAGCCTCCTGGACTTGTGCCCAAGTAGCACGAAGACCACGGAGATGCTCCTCTAACGCAGATATATTCTGCGGAACAAACGAGTCCGGCAATATGGAAGGTTGGAAACCATAATTCACCATAAACAGGGACAATCGGAAAGCAAAATTCAAGGCACTGTTGTGAGCAAACTCTGCCCACGGAAATAGGTCTGACCAGTTATGATGGTCAGAAATATAGCAACGTAGGAATTGCTCCAAGGACTGAATGGCTCGTTCTGCGACCCCATTAGACTGCAGGTGATACGCAGAGGAGAAAGCAAGCCGAATTCCCAACTGTGCACAAAAGGCTCGCCAGAACCGGGACACAAACGGACTACCCCTGTCCAAGATAATCACCTTGGGTAGACCATGTAAGCGAAAGATCTCCCGAACAAAAATTGGAAGCCAGTTCCTTAGAAGTGGGAAACTTCTTAAATGGAATACAATGACACATCTTTGAGAACCGGTCAATCACCATGAGGATAACTGTGTTGCCCTGGGAGTTGGGTAACTCAACAATGAAATCCATAGACAGGTGGGTCCAGGGCCTCTCTCCACTGGGTATGGGTTGTAGGAGACCCACTGGAAGGTGTCGTGGAGTCTTACTCTGAGCACACACGGAACAGGCAGCTACAAAGGCAGTTACTTCAGCACGTAGACTAGGCCACTAGAATAGTTGGGAAATGGCCCAAAAAGAGTTGATTCCTCCCAGGGTGGCCCGCAGCCTTGGGAGAATGGTAAGTCTGGAGCACAGCAGTACAGAGACTCTCTGGGACAAAGCAGCAGTCACAAGGTTTCTCAGGAGGAGCATGAAACTGAGCAGCAAGAATTTTGTCACCCAAAGGAGAAGTGACACTGGTGCGAACCGTAGGCAGAATACGATCAGGAGGAATCACAGGAACCGACTCCAACTTGGAAGTGGAGGAAAATTGTCATGACAAGGCGTCAGCCCTTAGGCCCCTTTCACACGGGACGGATCCGTGTTGATCCGCCCCGTGTTTATCCGCTGCTCAGCGGGGATCGCTCCGCTTTCCCCAGCTGAGCCGGCGGATGACAGGGCGGGACCCGCACACTGTGCAGGGACCGCCCTGTCAGATCTCCGCTCTCCCCTATGGGGGATCGGAGGAACACGGACCGTCTGTCCGTGTTCCTCCGATCCGCTCTGCAGACGGATAGAAAAATAGGATTTTCTTCCGTCCGCAGAATCGGACGAGAGCGGAGCCGGACAACATCGGGTGTTAGCGGATGTACATCCGCTGACACCCGCTATCCCATAGGGATGCATGTATGTCCGTATTTCATCCGAAAACGGATGGATGAAATACGGACATACGGTCCGCACGTGTGAAAGGGGCCTTACATTCTTAGTAAGTAAGAATGAGACAATGTAATTGAAACTTGATAAGAAGAGAGCCATATCGTGCCCTTCTGGGAGAGAGGCGTTTAGCTTCAGACAAGAATGCGAGATTCTTATGGTCAGTAAGAATGAGAACCGGCACAGCGGTACCTTCGAGGAGATGTCTCCATTCTTTCAGGGCTAAAATGATCGCCAACATCTCTCTGTCACCAATCTCGTATTTGCACTCCGCAGGTGACAATTTCTTGGAAGAGTAGCCACAAGGATGCATAGCGCTCAGAGGTAGGACGTTGAGACAGAAGGGCGCCAACACCAGTCTCAGAAGCATCAACCTCAAGGATAAAAGGTAATGTAGGATCAGGATGTGCCAACACAGGAGCAGAAACAAAGGCAGCCTTGAGACTCTCAAAGGCCTCAATGGACTCCGGAGACCAACTCTGTGGGTTACCGTCCTTTCTGGTCATATCTGTCAGGGGCTTGACCACAGACGAGAAGCTACGAATAAACTTTCGATAATAGTTGGCAAAGCCCAGGAAACGCTGCAGAGGACGTAAACCCACGGGTCGAGACACTGTAGAACTGCCGAAAGTTTCTCTGGGTTCATCGAAAAACCAACAGTGGAAATGACATAACCCAGGAATTTAACTTGTTCACGATGGAACTCGCATTTCTCCAGTTTACAATAGAGATTGTTCTCAATTAGTTTCTGAAGCACACGACAGACATCTGTGTGGTGGCTTTCCAGGGACTTGGAAAATATGAGGATATCATCGAGATAAACCACCACACATAACTGCAACAAATCTCGGAGGACATTGTTAATAAATTCCTGGAAAACTGCCGGGGCGTTACAAAGGCCAAAAGGCATTACGAGGTACTCATGTTGGCCTGTGCTGGTATTAAACCCAGTTTTCCACTCGTCGCCCTCCTTAATCCTCATGAGATTGTATGCCCCCCTCAAATCAAGCTTTGTGAAAACCGCTGCTCCCGTGAGGCGGTCAAATAATTCTGTAATCAACGGAATCTGATAGCCATTCTTAATCGTGAAACGATTTAGACCCCTATAATCAATACAAGGTCTCAGTTCACCACTATTCTTCAAAAAGAAGAAACCAGCACCAGCAGGAGATGAGGATTTGCGGATGAAACCTTGAGAAAGTGCGTCAGCCTTATCTTCCAAGACCGAAAAAACCTGGGCCACGAGGGCCGAACCTGGGCCACGAGGGGGTATGGCACCAGGTTGAAGGTCAATTGCGCAATCATACGGTCAGTGTGGAGGCAAACTACTGGCTTGACCTTTGTCAAAGACAAACCTGGGCCACAAGGGGGTATGGCACCAGGTTGAAGGTCAATTGCGCAATCATACGGTCAGTGTGGAGGCAAACTACTGGCTTGACCTTTGTCAAAGACATCGCTAAAATTGCGGTACTCCTCCGGCTGGGAGGAGAGTGAAGAGGTGCCCAGGACCTTGGCTACCTTCTGGAACCATGTCTCACTGCATTGTGGTGACCAGGAGAGAACCTCAGCACGGAGCCAATCAAAAGAGGGGTTGTGCCTCTGTAACCAAGGATAACCAATAACTAGTGGAAACTTAGGTTAGGAAATAACTTGGAATTGGATTATCTCATGGTGAAGAGCCCCTACGGCCATGGACAACGGAACTGTCTCATGAGTCACATGGGCAGGCTGTAGAGGTCTCCCGTCAAGAGCATCAATGGCAAGTAGAGTGTCATGCAGCACAATCGAGTGCTTCGATACAAAGACAGCTTCAATGAACAGGCCTGCAGCCCCAAAGTCAATTAGAGCCTGTATCTCGACGGACGACTCAGCCCATGAAAGGGTGACCGAAACCAGGGGCTTACGCCTCTGGATAACTGGGGATGAAACAACGCCACCTAAGGTCTGTCCGTGACGGGACCTCAAGGTTCGGGCGTTCCCTGGACAGGTAGGACAAGACTTCAAAAAGTGACCTGCCTGGCCACAGTAAAGGCACAATCTCTCCCTCCTCCTAAAGGCTCTCTCACCTGCAGAGAGGCGTGTGAAACCCAAGTGCAAGGGTTCACCTTCACTGACCGAATCGGCACCAGGAGGCATGGGAGGTGAGGGAGGCACGGGTGGGACTGCAAAGCTCGGAGACAAACATACAGGAGACTTCCGCAAGCGCTCCTTGAAAAAGAGCCTCTCTCTGAGTCTGGAGTCAATGAAGATAGCAAACGTGATCAACTTCTCCAGCTCAGTGGGTATATCTCGGGCTGCTATCTCATCCTTGATGGTATCTGAGAGACCATGAGACAAAGCAGCCACAAGGGCCTCATTGTTCCACGCAACCTCTGCTGCCAGAGTACGGAAATCAATGGCGTAGTCAGCAACAGTTCTTGTACTCTGTTCGATGGACATGAGGCACTTGGCAGCAGAAGCGGAGTGTGCGGGAACGTCAAATACCCTTTTAAATGAAGCTACAAACTCAGGATAGCACAACACAACAGGTTTTTGCATCTCCCATAGAGGATTCGCCCAGGCCAAGGCTCTCTCAGAAAGCAACGATATCACAAAACCTACTTTGCTTCTGTCCGTGGGAAACGCCTGGGGCAGCATCTCAAAGTATATCTTAACCTGGTTGAGAAACCCTCTGCACTGGACTGGATCGCCCCCAAATCGCTGGGGAAGCAGAGCAAAACCAGACATGCCTCTTATAGAGGTAATACTAGAGGCAGGTGCCTGCACAGAGACTGGAGCAGCAGCAGGGTCAGCCTGCAACATAGGCTGTACCGCGGTGGCCACAGTGGGAGATTCCAGGTAAGCCGTGCGACTCAGGAGCGTTTGTAACGCCATGGCAAACTAATCCATGCGGTGATCCTGGTCATCCAATCTGGAAAAAATATTACCAACAAGTGGATTGACTGCATCTTCTGAATTCATGGCCTTCGCCTACTGTCAGAAACCATGAAATCAGGCCGAGAAAGAAGTACAGTTAAATCACACTTGTTTAATAATAAAAGTAAAAAGAACAAAACGTAGCCAAAACATAGCCAAAGTTTAGTAACCGGAAAGGGATAGTCAGCCAAGCCAGAAATCGGGGATCAATGTAGTGGAACAGCAAGCAGGATCTGGAGCCAGAAGGGATGTCAGCAAAGCAAGTCTTGAACAGGATCGCAGGAGAGTGTTTATGTCAGTGGTCATCAACCCTATCCTCAGGGCCCACCAACAGGCCAGGTTTTATGTATTACCTTGGGGAGATGCAGACTAGAATACTGCAATCACTGAGCAGCAGCATGATATCACCTGTGATGTATTTCAGTTATCTTGCAAACCTGGCTTGCTAGTGGGCCCTGAGGACAGGGTTGATGGCCACTGGTTTATGTAATGTGACCAAGGTGAAGGCAGAGCTTCTCTTGACTGGACGGCTTAAGTAGGCAGGACTGACTAGCAGGATATCATCAACAGCTGAGTAACTGTGGAGAGATAGGAGCTGGCAATTAGCCAGCAGCTGAGCAGCCAGCTCAAAGAAGGAAGGGCTGAGCCCAGCCCTGACACTCAGATGATACACAGAAATGAAACAAATCTCCCTACATAAGTTTTACATGTATATATCTTCTGTCTTTACCTTGATATATGGTTTAAAAAGTGCATGTCCTGTTAGAGTTTTCTCTTCCTGGTTCCCCTGTAGGAGGGGATTATTGCTAGACACTGAGACAGCTGATTGGAGGAAAGGAGCACACTTCCCCTTCCCACACACGCAGAGGTTGCCTGTGTTGGTGTTTAGCTGTGTGTTAATCTATTTAGCAACCTCCCCCAAAACACACTTCGGGCTCCCGTCTGAGAGCTTGTCAAAAGTCATCAGGCTGATAACAGAGGAATGGAGCAGGACAAAGCTACGGGACATAGAGCTTTGTAAACAGATAAAAAAACACTGCAGATAGATGTGCCCAGCTCAAATTTCATTAATCGGGTTTACATCCACTTTAACCATTTCAGCCCCGGAAGGATTTACCCACTTTCTGACCAGGCCATTTTTTGAGATACAGCACTGACTCGCTTTAACTGACAATTGCGTGGTCGTGCGGCGATGTACCAAAACAAAATTTACGTCCTTTTTTTCCCCACAAATAGAGCTAAACAAAAAAAGAGCGACAATTTTGAAAAAAAAACAAAAACAAAAAAACCTTTTTTACTTTTTTGCTATAATACCCCCCCCCCCAAAGAAAATAATAATTTCTTCATCAGTTTAGGCCAATATGTATTCTGCTACATATTTATTTATTTTTTTACCAATATCGCAATAAGCCTATATTGATTTGCTTGCGCAAAAGTTATAGCATCTATAAAATAGGGGATATATTGGCATTTTTATTATTATTTTTTTTTTCTTTACTAGTAATGGCGGTTATCAGAGATTTTTAGCAGGACTGTGACATTGCGGCGGACAGATCGGACACTTGACACTCTTTTAGGACCAGTGACATTTATACAGTGATCAAAGCTAAACATAGCCACTGATTACTGTATAAATGTCATTTGCAGGGAAAAGGTTAACATTAGGGGGCGATAAAGGGGTTAAGTGTTCCCTTAGGAGGTGTTTATAACTGTGCGGGGAGTGGACTACCTGGGAGTAGAGAGAGATCACTTCTCCTGATCACCGGGAACAGCAGATCTCGCTCTACTTCCCTGACAGAATGGGGATCTGTCTGTTTACATTGACAGATACCCGTTCTGGCTCTCAGAAGAGCGATCGCTGGTGGCCGGTGGACATCGCGGCCACACGCACGTGGCCCCTATAGCCCTTAAAGCGGCCGCCGTACAGCTATGGCGATTTGCGCAAGGGGAGCCAATATGCCGCCGTATAACGATGGCGGCTGGTCGGCAAGTAGTTAAGGAGGTCAGCAGGTGAACTCCTTCCTGACTCTCAACAATTTTTACATCCTAAAGGCCATCCAGAAAGTACTGGAGAAGTTTTTTTTATACAAGCTGGACACTGAGGTAAGGGGTAGTGTAGGATAAAAAGAAAGTTTTTTCTTTTCTGCAAAAGTACATTAATGCTATATTGGTACATAGGGAAGCTGAAATTTAGGGGGGGAAAAAAAGTTCCGCTAGTTTACCACCCCCTTCCACTTTACTAATTAACATTTTGTTTCTGGGACACATCACAGGTCCCAGAAGACTGTACGGCCATTCACAAAGCGCAGCCGCAAGGCTCCACTGCCAGTTTCCCTTTGTCAAGATTACGCTGCTAGGGACTTGAAGCCCAGTGAAGAACAGGCTTGGGTAAGGACAGTGCTGGACCCCTGGACAGGTAAGTGTCCTTATATTCGGGCTTATGTACGCAGGGCTGTTGAAGACCTTGTCTGAACACTGGCAACTTGACAGCTGGAAATCGAAGGAGGAAAACATCTGTTTCACAGCTTTTACATACCGAGTTTATGCGAGTTTAGCAGCAGTTATGAGCATTTGAGGTTAGAAACATTTTTAAAAGATAACATCAGGAGACCCTCCCAAATGCCCACAATGGATGAAAAACGAGCAAATTATTAACTATTTCAGCCATTCTGTGAGAGAAGAGAGAGCAGCAGCAGAGAGAGCAGTGTGCTTGTATATAGCTTTTTTTTTTTTTTTTTTTATGTTTTCATTATGGATCCCATCATGAGCATGTGTGAGGAAATGTTCCCGATGTTGCTGAGACTCTAAAGACAGAAAATTGACAGAAAAATTTTTTTTCCCCTTTAAAAACTTTTATAAACGCGAATGCGCATAAACACAGTTTACCGCGGTTACAATCATTTAGTGCTTGAAATGCCAGTAAAGTACAGTCCTGAACATGATTTTTCTGCTTTCAAAAAAATGCCTGTAACCTCAACTGCCTCAAAACTACTATAAACGACTGAGTATACTCATAAGATAACATAGGGGAGAGTTCAGGGGCTGCTAAAAAAAAAAAACACACACCTGCTCCTAAACTTCAGTTTAGCAGCTGTAGTGTACATGACGCCATAAGTGTCAGTAGCAATTGTAGTTGCTGACTTTCATTTATTTTTTTTTGGGGGGGGTCACTGAAGCATCTCTTTATGCTGAACCCAGCACATAGGTTAACTCCAGAAATAACCCTTGCGCTGGCCTACAGTTTTTTGGGGTGTTTTTTTGGTTGCCAGTGTTCAATACTCCTGTAGCAGCACTATAACCCTGTTGTTTAAGGCCTCATGCACACGAGACGCTGGTGCAAACTCTGCTGAACACAGGTTTTTAAAAGTTGAAACCAGCGTTTAGAAACGCCCGTTTTGCCGAGTTTGCATGCCACGTCTAGAAGCGTCTGCAGAGCAGAGAATGACATTTTGCGACCCAACTTTGGGGCCCCGTATCTCGGGGCCACTTAGTGCTAGGAACCCCAAATTTGGTGTGCTAACAAAGTGGAACTACAACATATCCAAATGTAGGGTTCCTAGCACTAAGTGGCCCCGAGATATGGGGCCCCAAAGTCGGGTCGCAAAATGTCAAGCACTTCTGCAGCAGAGAATGGCATTTTGTGGCTTGACTTTGGGGCCCCATATCTCGGAGCTACTTGGTGCTAGGAACCCCAAATTTGGATATGTTATATTGTTAGTCTAACTGTGTTAGGAACCCCAAATCTGGAGTGCTAACACTAAGTGGCCCCGAGATATGGGGCCCCAAAGTCGGGTCACAAAATGTTAAGCACCTCTGCAGCAGAGAATGACATTTTGTGAGCTGACATTGGGGCCCCCATATCTCGGGGCCACTTTGTGCTAGGAACCCCAAATTTGGTGTGCTAACACAGTTGGACTAACACTATAACATATCCAAATTTGGGGCTCCTAGCATAAAGTGGCCCCAAGATATGGGGCCCCAAATTCGGGTTGTAAAAAACACTTATAAACGCAAACGCGGCTAAACGCCGGTACCGTTTGGCGTCTGAAACGTGGAAAACTTTTGCGTCTGAACCCATTTTTTTGCTTCTGGAAAAACGAGGTTAAATGCAACTGCCTAAAAATGAGACTGTGTACATGGACACATAGGATAACATTGAATGGGTTCAGGGGCAGTTGAAAAAAGTGTCCAACTGCCTCTGAACACGAGGTTAACAGCGTCTCGTGTGCATGAGGCCTAAGAATCCTGGCTCCCTCCATGGTCCAGAGCAAAATTCATGCTTCAATGTTAAGTGTACCTATGTATTGTAACACAAGCCACCAGTTCGGCATTCTTGATCTTACCATTTACAACTCGTTTACACTGCAACATTTTTAAGTCGACAAGCTCCTAAAGGAAAAAGACAAAAAAAAATAAGGAATAAGAAATTAATGCACATAGCTTAAAAAAAAATAGTTATAACACATATTACTGTACAAATAACTGTTTATCAGTATGCAATTATCGAATCAGGTAGGTGTACCGAATGGAAATTTTGGTGCTGAAACTGAAAATGAGTTTAGAAAAAAAAAATTTTTCTTCTTTTTTATTTTTATAAAATTGTAATCTATTCGATATTTTAATTATTATCATGAATTTAAATGAATATGAATTTTTTTTGCTGGCCATTATCGGCACTTTTAGCGCAAGAAAAGCTCAGGAAAAATCCATCCCTTTATATTCTGGCAAGAACATGTAACAAGGTGCATTTGGGGGACGCCCCCTTGGACTTTAAATGGCAGAGGAGTGTGATAAGAAGTAGAATATGTAAAAAAGGCACAAGGTTGCCAACTTTATTGATATTCAAAAATAGAAAATATATTGTGTGTAAACACAATTCATTTAAAAAGTATAAACAATACACCAATGAATCATCGTCAACAAGACATTATATATGTATAGAATACCCAAAGCTAATAATCCAAGATACTGCTCAAAATTAATTGAGATCAGCCAAATAGATTTGTAGCATACATCCCAACATCCTATAGAGACTCATGCTCTCTATACGAAACGGTGGCAAGAAATAAACGATTTTGTTACTAGAATTACTAGAGATATCATCTATAACAGGGGTCTTCAAACTATGGCCCTCCAGTTGTTCGGGAACTACAATTCCCATCATGCCTAGTCATGTCTGTGAATGTCAGAGTTTTACAATGCCTCACGGGATGTGTTGTCCTGCAACAGCTGGAGGGGCGTAGTTTGAGGATCCCTGATCTATAAGAAACAAAATAAGCTATCCAAGGACAGGCTGGCCTTGCCTATCGTTGGCAGCTACCATCTCACAACAAAGGTTCTAGGACCAAATATTGCATAGCCAAAAATCATGGAAATGTTCCTTCTACTACCAATGATGATACAGAATCTGACTGCTCTTTGTTTCCTTCACAGCTCACCTCCAGGAAAGGCAATCCAACAGTTTCCCACACTCATCAAGGAGCACGTAAGCGGGATCTTGGTGGTGGGTCTTTTACACCCCATCTCAAAAAACGCCCTCCTACTATAGACACTACCCTTACCCATCACAAATCTTTTCATGACATCCCTCAACCCTATGATACCAATGGTTACCCACAAGGTAAATATCTGGGTGCCACTGCTCTACAAGCTATTCAGCTACTCAACCCTCAAATTCAGTCAGAGACTATGTCTTGTAATGTTATTTCTACCTCAGTTGTCAGCGACACGGGTCTAACCGTTACCCAGGGTGCCACTGCCGCCGATATTACACAACCATTACCCACAAATTAATCGGGGACTACTGCACTAGCAGCACAATTACAAATGTTTACATGTCAAAGTACACTGGATTCACATATCTCCCAATGCAGGAACCCTTCACCAAATTTTCAGACACCCCTCAAGACTCCACTTCAAGTCTAATCTTGATATCATTAATTTAACTCCCTACTCATTTACCAAACAAGAATTGGAGGACCTTCAACTTGGCCTTAGCTTTTGCCCATCAATGACAATTGACAAATATGAAGCCATCAAGGATCTATATCTGTTTTCACGGAATCTGACATATAAATTCCTGTTTGATAGCGATCATCTTCGCTCTATATAGGACAAACACATTTCAGAACAAGTTAAGAATTACACTATGGAGGACTTTCGAGCCCTACGGGACTTAATGCTGTTATTGGATGAAAATGACCATACTGACCATGTCGATGACTCACTAGTCCCTGATCGCCACTCTGTAGCATCTACACCTTCAGTCAAATTCAAATGCAAATCAGGTTTCCCTGACCTTATGACTAATCCAAATATTTGGGCCTTTTCTTATGGGGACAGTCAATGATATGATATAAAACAGATGACTGTTACTCCTAAACCAAGTAACTTTACCCCCCTACAGATACAAGTGATTGTAAGGTTGCAAAACCACCCTGATCTTGAGATCAAGGCTGCTGACAAAGGCGGGAATATCGTTCTTATAACCAAAATTAACTATGAACATATGGTTATGAATATCTTATGCAACAAAGAGTGGTATGCATGTATTAATGCAACTAAAATTAACAAATTCAAAATTGAATTTTTGTCTATCATTGGCTCTGCCCATCAGAGAGGCCTCATCGATCAAGACCTTTATAACCATCTTAATGTACGAAATCCCAGACTGGCCACATTCTACGCCTTACCCAAAATACATAAACACCCAACAAAACCCCCCGGTAGACTGATAGTATCGGGTATTGGCTCCCTTTCAAAAAATGCCAGCCGTTTGGTCGATTCCATACTCATGCCACATGTATTGGCATTACCATATTACATTAGGGACACACTCGACCTCCTCAAACACATCAAAGTCATGGTCGTACCTCCTGATGCCCTGCTCTTGACTCTAGATGTTGAGGCTTTGTACTCTAGCATCCCTCACGAGCAGGGCATCAGGACAGTAAGTACCTTTTTGCGTGAACAGGATCATCACTGGTGGGAAATAGTGAGAATTTATCCTGGACCTTTTGCAGTTTATACTAACATGAAACTGTTTTATTTTTAACCACTTTTTGTGATTCGGCACTGCGTCGCTTTAACTGACAATTGCGCGGTCGTGCGACGTGTCTCCCAAACAAAATTGACGTCCTTTTTTTTCCCACAAATAGAGCTTTCTTTTGGTGGTATTTGATCACCTCTGCGTTTTTTATTTTTTGCGCTATAAACAAAAAAAATAGCGACAATTTTGAAAAAAAAGCAGCCATAGGCTTCTTCAGAGTCGAGGGGGCTCCTGAGGACATTCGTAGCTCCCCTGAGGCGCAGTGATGCCTCCTGTGTCACCGTCCCCTTCCTGGGCCTTTTTGTATGAAAGCGGAGGGGAGGCACCTGCGATTGGGTGAGGCTCCTACTGGGCCCGGCCACCTCCTGGCTGACACTGGGCCCGCCCACCTCCTGGCTGTCACTGGGCCCGGCCTCCTCCTGCCTGCCACTTTCCAGAACTTCCTCCTGGCTGAGCTCATCCTGTGTATAAAAAAGGGTCAATCACACACAATTTTCAGCTCATGACTGGCAAATTCAATGTTAATACATATAAAAGAGTATCATTCTGACCCCAGCATTTTTTCAAGCTGGTGACAAACATTTTTGGCCACTACTGTCAATTGATATGTATACATCATTTTTTGGATAAAATCCTTAATAAGTAATCAATTATAACATCTAGTTAACATCATTAATATTAGGACACTAAATATGTATAAAAAGAATACACCTGGCTCCAGCTGGGCACATCTGCTTCTTCCAGGATGGAAGGCCCAGGTTCTTCCTCGTCAGCCTCTGCTGGGGTGAGGGAAGGGTGGAGGGAAGGCTGCAGGGAAGGGTGGAGGGAAGGGTCGAAAGAGATTCCTTGGATTCAGTCTGGTCGTCAAGGCAATGCAGTTTTAGGAAGTACCACAGCCTGGGTACATACATATCTGCTGATGCTCCTAATCTCAGGGAAGCCTGGATCTTCTTATGCCCCCTCCTATACATGTTCCTCAAGATCCCAATTTTACTTTCCAAAATCTTCATGGTTGCTTCTGGGATCAAAGTCTGCACAAATTCCAGAAGTGTCTCCAGCGTTGCCTTTCTTGCTTGTTTATTGTAATATAAACTGTGTTTGACCTCCCACAGATTCCTCATCTCCCTGTACTTGTCAATAAATTTGCACATAAATTCAGGCTCCTTAAACTTATTCATTTTTTCTGTAAGACAATACACAAGACAAAAACACTAATGTTAGCCTAAACTCTTAAAATCTTATCCCAATATAGGCCTCAATCTTTAAGCAGTATAGGCCACTGATGTTCCAAAACAGTAAAAAAGTACGTTCGTTTCGTACGCTCGCAACTTCCGCTCCTCTTACCTCCACGCACGTACGGCACATTCGTGTTAGCTTTATATACACTGCTCATGCGTGAAACTCCACCTGCGTCGCCCGCCCCGACGTTCTTTTTCACGAATATTCCCCGCCCCTTCTCACTACGCACAGAACGTACGTACATTTGGCACATTCGTGTTAGCTTTATATACACTGCTCATGCATGAAACTCCGCCTGTGTCGCACACCCCTGACGTTCTTTTTCACAAATATACCCCGCTCCTTCTCTCTACGGTGTGCAGTAGGAGCAACATGGCGGAGACACAGCAGGTGGTTGGAAATTATTCCAGTAACAAGGAAAGCCCGGAGCCTGAAATGTCCCGATCCGGGAAGAGGAGATTTAAGGCCTCCAATATGGCCTTTGAAGAGATGGTGGAGATGGTGGACGCCTTGCGGAGGAACGATCATGATGGGAAGCATGGACCGTACACACCCAGCCGAATTTGCGCAAGGCCAAAATCATGTCAAAAGTTGTGAAGACTCTGCAGCAGAATTTTGGGGTACGTCGCTCCAAAGACCAATTAAGGAAACGCTGGTCCGACCTTAAACTGAGGGAGCCGGATCAGTATAGAAGAATAAAGAAAGTGCTTCAAAAAAGTAAGTATTTGTCGTGTGTTCCAACTCTGATTATTAACTCGAATGCTGCTCCATGTGCTTTTCTTTATTGTTGTACAGGAAAGCTGGCTACTTTCATGTTCGTGGACACAGTAATCGTTCACAGGTAACATCTTTCGTAGGAAACAACGTTAGAAGGAAACATCATTTGAAAATATATACGATATATGATGTATTTAGTTGATACAGGGTTTTAACTACATTTTGGTCTTGCTAATTTGTCTTAATAAAAGAAGGACATCGTTGTTTAGATGTCTTTGAAACTTGAATGAATTGCAAACTTGATTCAGCAGAATGTAAGCAGAGGACACTCAGCAGCTGTTTACACATCTGGACTCAGGAGCACTAGTGTGGGTCACCAGAGCACATTTTTTAGGGTAACCCACACATGTGCTCCAGTGGATACTTGGAGTGTCTCCATCTGTGAAACTTGGCCAAAAAAGGTAAGTATTGCAGTTTGGTTAAAATGGATTTTTAATCACGTCTTCAACTTGGATCTCTTCCCAAATAGACAATTGTACACTACTTCAAAGCAATGTTTCATATTCCTATTTCTGGACTCAAATATCTTTGTGCCAAGTATACCTTTTGTTTAATTCTCATAGGGGAGAAAAGACTCAGCCAAAGGATCCCAGGGACCCCCGGCCTTGCCAGCCTGAATAGGAGGTTAGCCCCAGCCCCCCCGAGAATATGGAGGAAAAAAGAGTTGGAGGAAATGGGGGCGACATGGGCACCCCACCAGGTGAGTGTCTGACACACCAGCTTCAGGTAATCTATGTATGCCTGCATATTTCTAAATACATCTTTTTTCATCAATTTTAGGTGATGTTTTAGTTGGAAAGGAAAGTGGCGGAACCATTTACAAGCGCCAGCGCCCAAACACTGATTGCCAAGATCATGGCCTGGAAAGGGGAGATCAATGCCATGTGCAATCGCATGGACATCATGCAGCAAGAAATAAAGAACATGATCGATGTTTTGGGGAGAATCTAATCCCTTTTTCCCTAAAACGAAATCGATCATGTTCTTCATTTCCTTTTTAGATGACCACATTCTGGTATTTAAAGATTTTTAAATTTTAAAATTCTGAAGATGCACACGGTGTGTCAACATGTGCTATCTGCCATCAGGGGATCTCATTGTACACGTTTTGTGGGTGCAACCCTTTCCTCATAACGCTAGTAGGTGAGAGGAAGGGATTGCACCCACAAAACACATCCATTGATCCCTCATGATGGGAGATAGCACATGTTTACTTTACCCATTTGGAATCCCAATTTTTGTGCATCTTCAAAATTTGGCTTTTACAGGAGTGACATCACCCCATCTGATGAAGGCAATATCAAGACATTTTTAAAACTATAATGTCTGATATTGCCTTCATTTTATAAATGTTGAACTTTGTAAGTTCCAGATTTTTGTGTATGTTATTGTTTTAAAACATGCCTGTTTGCAAAAAAAGAAAAAAAAAGTTTTTTAAAACAAAAAAAATATATATTGTTAAAAAAAATAAATATATATTTTTTTAAAAATATATAAATGTACATGTGAATGTGCACAGATTAAAAAGTTTGCTAATCAACAATGTGTGGCTTCTTCTTTCAACGCTTAATACCAGTTTTGTAAGTAATTTTGTGTTTACAGTGACAATGGGGCTTATTTACTAAAGGAAAATACACTTGGCACTACAAGTGCACTAGGAGAACATAGGAGACAGCCAAAAAGAAAAGCAAGCAATAAATACATTTCTAGATTTTATCTGATCTTTTTTCTATTAACAAAAATTAGACATTGTCTGGCATTGCAATGGCTCCCTACCCGTAAAAAAATTAACATATTTATCCCTAACTTCACGGGCGATTTGGGGGGCCAAGCCAGTACGGCCAGTATTCAGGCCCGTCAGAGGATTCTCTGGAATAAGTCCGGCCTCAGGCCCAACTGAGGCATGATCATTTCTAGAATTTTTTCTTAAAAAATTGTGCAGGATGCAGCATGCTAGGATGATATGATTAAGTTTGTAGTCTGCCATATGGATTGCTGTCAGAAACAGGCGGAACCGGCTGGCCATTATCCCAAAGGCATTCTCCACAACTCTTCTCGCTCTGGCCAGCCGGCAGTTAAAAACCCTCCTCTCCGGGATGAGGGTCCTTTGGGGGAATGGCCTCATCAGGTGCTCACCCAGACCGCAGGCTTCATCTGCAAAGAAGACAAAGGGGAGTCCTTCCACATTATCCACATCAGGTGACAATCCCAGGCCACCATTCTGGAGACGCTGGTAGAACTCCGCCTGGGCGAAGACTCCTCCATCCGACATTCGGTCATTCTTCCCCACGTCCACATACAGAAATTCATATTGTGCCGACACCACTGCCATTAACACGATACTATGAAACCCCTTATAGTTAAAAATAGTATGACCCCGAATGGGGTGATGGCACGATGTGGACGTACTTCCCATCTATAGCCCCTCCACAGTTGGGAAAGTCCCAACGGGTGGCAAAATGGGATGCCACAGTGCCATTCCTGTGGCATTGAAGGAAACTGGGGAGTAAAACAAGAAAAAAAAATATAAAGTACTTTTGTACATAACATTGCAAGCACATTACACAAAAAACATTCTTGCCCAACATCAGTATAACATTTATTTTAAGTATTTTTTAAGGCCCACTTATCAGATTCCTCACCCCCTCTTATGGCCCATTGATAAAATTTAAGGGGGGGATTATAAATTAATTTAAGGACACACATACCATTTGGACACATTTTAAGGGGGGGTATAAATTAATTTAAGGACACACATACCATTTGGACACATTTTAAGGGGGTGTTTAGGGTAAAGCAATACAATGGAGCTGACAAAATACATCGTAAAGTGACTAGACTAGGTGGATATGGGCCCAGCATAGCATTGCTGAGGAGGTTAGTGAAGGCAAATATGCATGAAGGACAAGAAAGGAGCATTAAAAGATTACAGCATGCATGATCCCCACAGCCTGGGGGGAGATGCCTGTCAAGAACTTGAGGTTCTGAAGGCTTCTCCCAGTCGCCAAGTACCACAACGTGGTGACTAGCCTCTGCTCCGGAGTGATGGCTTGCCTCATGCAGGTATCCTGCCTGCTGTAATAAGGGGTCAGCAAAGCCAACAAACGGTGAAAAATGGGGTCCGTCATCCTGAGAAAGTTCCTGAAATCGTCTGGATTATTCTCACGGATCTCACGAAGCAAAGGCATGTGAGAGAATTGGTCACGCTGAAGCAACCAATTCTTCTTCCATGAACTCCTCTGCACCCTGTTCATGGACTGGGCTTGGGGAAGAAGAATGAACCCAAACACTAACGCAAAGCACGAACTCTACGACGAGTAAGTACACGCAACATGGTTTCAAAACGCTCGGCTGGTCAGAACGAACTTAACAGAACGCACTGAAGAACAGCAAGGCCTGTGAAGAGCGAGCTGAAAATCAGCAACGAGCGGACAAGAACGCAGTTAATAAATGCGAACTGACTACATGCACTTAAAAGCAGATACAAACCCCACAAGCACAAACTGAACAACAGTTAAACGATCTGAAAAAACACGAGTCTGAAAAGCGCGAACCGTCTCTCACCAATCTTCTACTAACATGAGGTAAACACGAGATTAGCACAAGGGGCCCAAAAGGTGGCGCGCTGGCTACTGAACTTCCGTTTTATAGTCCCGTCGGACTTGTACGTCACCGCGTTCTAGACAGTCGGACTTTGGTGTGATCATGTGTAGGCAAGTCCTTCGGAGTTCAGTCTGACGAGAAGTCCGCTCGTGTGCACGCGGCATTACAGTATAGAACACTCTACGTAGTTTAAGGTTATACCTCTTTTCTTCTAATTTTAATGAGTGGCCACGTGTCCTGTTAAACTCCCTTCCGCGAAAAAGTTTTATCCCTATTGTGGGGTCACAAATACGGTATTTATAAATTGAACTCATATCCCCTCTCAAGCGTCTCCTCTCCAGAGAGAATAAAGTTCAGTGCTCGCAACCTTTCCTCATAACCAATATCCTCCAGACCCTTTATTAGCTTAGTTGCCCTTCTTTGTATTCGCTCCATTTCCAGTACATCCTTCCTGAGGACTGGTGCCCAGAACTGGACAGTATACTCTAGGTGCGGCCAGACCAGAGTCTTGTAGAGCAGGAGAATTATTGTTTTATCTCTGGAGTTGATCCTCATTTTAATGCATGCAAATATTCTGTTTGCTTTGTTAGCAACAGCTTGGCATTGCATGCCATTGCTGAGCCTATCATCTACTAGGACCCGCAGGTCCTTTTCCATCCTAGATTCCCCCAGAGGTTCTCCCCCCAGTGTACAGATTGCATTCATATTTTTGCCACCCAAATGCATTATTTTATATTTTTCTACATTAAACCTCATTTGCCATGTAGTTGCCCACCCCATTAATTTGTTCAGATCTTTTTGCAAGGTTTCCCAGGTTGGTCCCAGCTCAGAACCAACATTATCGTTTAGTTTCCCCAATGACTCTACAAATGGAAAATCAGTATCGTTCATAGCAAAAATTAAAATGTCCTTGAACGCGTTAGTGTATGAAACTAAGACCATAGCAAAGGAATTTCACAAATTCTACCAGAAATTGTATCATGTTCACAAATCAACAGACGATAGGGAGACCAATACAGGAATATCTCACCTTGGCAAACGTACCCAAATTGCCCGTTTATTCTCTGGAAGCACTTGGAGAGATCACTATGTCTAAACTGCGCGCTGCACTTAAGTCCATGGCCAATGGCAAGGCACCGGACCCTGATGGTCTAACCAACATATTACCGTGCTTTTTCAGACACATTAATCCCACGTCTAGCGGCCTATGCCAATTCTATCTCTGACGGTAATGCTTTCAGACTAGAAACTCTATATGCACATATTACTGTTCTCCCCAAACCAGGAAAGGATCCCAGTATATGTGGGAGTTACAGGCCGATCTCCTTGCTAAACATAGATGCCAAGTTATACACTAAAGTCCTTGCAAATAGACTCCTTCCCTTAATACCTCAGTGGGTCTCCCATGATCAGGCAGGTTTTATACCCGGAAAAGAAGCCCGTGATAACTCTTTACAAACTCTCTCCCTAATATCACACATTCGTAGGTTTTCCCAGCCCACCCTTCTCTTATCTACCGATGCTGAAAAAGCATTTGATAGGGTGGACTGGGAATATCTAATGTCAACCTTGGCCTCTTTGGGTATCAGCCCTAACATGGTGAATAGGATCTCCGCACTCTACAAATCGCCCACTGTCCAACTCCGTATTAATGGCACCTTAGGTGATGCCTTCACGTTATACAATGGTACACAATAGGGATACCCACTTTCCCCCATTTTATTCGCCCTCTCCTTAGAACCCTTCTTCTTGACTATACGTAATAATCCTAACATACATGGCATTAAGCCGGGAGCTTTAGAACATAAATACTTAAATACACGGGCTACACTGATGATATACCATTTTACATACAACAGCCTATAGTTACTCTTCCTAACCTCATGATGGCCCTTACAACTTTTGGATTTATATCCAACTTTAAAATAAATCTCTCAAAATTAGAAAGATTAAATATTTCTGTTCCATGCAGAATGGAGTCTCTCCTAAAACCTTCCTTTCCTTTTAAATTGCAACCTCATTCACTAAAATATCTTGGTACCTTCTGTCAGGGAGCCGCCGGCACCAGACCTGGGCGTTTGCATGCGCCGGCGCGCACCTGTGCGAGCTCCACAGCAGAATCCTGATGTTTCCAGGCATCAGCGCGGCGCTCGGGCTGTCTCACCTACCTGCTGACCCGGACTGTCTGACCTTGCTTGTGCCTGCTGTTTGTTCCTTGCTGTTACACCTTCAGCTTCAGTGATCTCTGCATCTCCAGTGTTCCAGCCTGCTGCCTCCAGTCTCCACCAGATCTGCAGTCCAGCCATCCCGGTGGGATCTCTCTCTCATCTCAGCATCAGAGACTTACTTCAACAGGCACTCCTACCCCACTGTGCTCAGGAGACCACTGTCCCCAGTCCAGTGGCTCCTGAACCAGCGTTGTATGAGAGGCCTTCTCTTACATGTCAGGCTCTACTACCAGGTACCTAACAGTACGAAGCAGCCATGACTGAGCCTGCAGGTGATACCTCTCCAATGAAGGAGATATGTACACACCTGGCGGCCCTCACTCAAGCAGTGCAATCCCTTCAGGATAACTACAACAGACTGGAAGTACAAGTTCAGAATCTTACAGGGTCTAACCCTACAGTCTCCTCACCAGCTGCAGGTCCAACACAGACTGCTCCGGCCCTTTCAGTTGTGATGCTTCCACCTGAGCCGAGGGTTCCTATTCTTGAAAGATTCTCCAGAGACCGGGCTAAGTTCCGGGCTTTTCGCAATGCCTGCCAGCTCTTTTTGCCCTACAGCCCCGAACTTTCTCACTGGAAGTCACCAAGGTGGGATTTGCAATCTCCCTCCTACAAGGAGAACCTCAGACCTGGGCTCATCGGTTACTTGGAGACTCTGCCCTAACCCAATCTTTGTCATCTTTCTTTGAAGCCATGGCACAACTATATGAAGACCCCCAAAAGACTGCCACAGCTGAATCAGCTCTGTTCGCGCTCCAACAAGGTCGCAGACCCGCTGAGGACTATGTTACTGACTTCCGGCGTTGGAGCGCGGGCACACAGTGGAATGATGCGGCCCTGCGCCACCAGTTCCGCATGGGTCTATCCGAAGGACTAAAAGATGAGCTCGCTCGAGTGGGTGTCCTAAATACTCTTGAGGCCTTGATCTCCTTAACTATTCAGATTGATCGTCTCCTCCGAGAGCGTCGATCTGAACGCTCTGTTCAACAAACCCGCCCGACCTGGATGACAGAACGAGCTCCGGTCCCTGCAGCACGCTACTTACCCTCACCCAGTATGAACACTGCCCATGTCATGCCTGACACCTCTGAACCAATGCAGTTAGGACTGATGCGACCTGCCCTGTCTTCTGAAGAACGTGCCCGACGTCGGCAACTTAATCTGTGTCTCTATTGCAGAGGAACCGGGCACTATGTCCATAATTGTCCAGTTAAAATAAGTAAGTGTCCATTTCCTGTGCATACCAGTCTCTCTGCCTTATCTTCGAATTCTACCCACCTTGCCATTCCTCTCTCGTTACATCTCCAAGAAGAGATAATTCCAGTCAGCGCCATTATTGACTCCGGGGCATGCAGCTGCTTTATCGATTTAACTTTTGCCAGCCAACATAACATCCCTTTACGGACCAAAACCCATGGACTCTCTGTATTTCTAGCCGATGGCTCCCGCATCAGATCCGGACAAGTAACGCAAGAGACCCTGCCATTGCCTGCTACCACTTCTTCCCAACATAAAGAACTGCTGGTCCTTGATGCCATCACCTCTCCTATGTTCCCCATTA
Organism: Lithobates clamitans; assembly: GCA_037952925.1. Taxonomy (NCBI): domain Eukaryota; kingdom Metazoa; phylum Chordata; class Amphibia; order Anura; family Ranidae; genus Lithobates; species Lithobates clamitans. Next base: position 1,108,928 of record JBBGZY010001749.1, on the reverse strand, counting down.
TTCTGGGCATTCCCTGGCTGCAGGCACACAATCCACACATCCATTGGGCATCCGGAGAGGTAAAATTCCTGTCATCCTACTGTCAAGAACATTGCTTGATGAAAGATCCGGACACCTCAGCCACTCTGCTTTGTCTGGACACCGACCAGAAAAATTGCCAGGCCATACCTAATCATTATCATGAATATATCGATGTTTTCAGTAAAAAGGGGGCAGACTCTCTTCCACCTCATCGTCCCTATGATTGCCCCATCGAGCTGTTACCAGGATCCGAAATTCCTTTTGGGCGTATCTATCCTCTATCAGAAAAGGAACAAGAATTACTAAAGGCATACATAGATGAAAACCTGGCCAAGGTGTTCATTCGCCATTCCACCTCCCCAGCTGGTGCCCGAATATTCTTTGTCGCTAAGAAAGACAAGTCTCTCCGCCCATGTATAGACTACCGAGAACTGAATAAAATCACGGTCAAAAATCGGTATCCCCTACCCCTGATACCTGAATTATTCCAGAAATTAAGGACTGCCGTCATTTTTACAAAACTTGATCTAAGAGGGGCCTATAATTTGATCCGTATCCGGGCAGGGCACGAGTGGAAGACAGCCTTTCGGACCCGATTCGGGCATTATGAATACCTAGTTATGCCCTTCGGACTCTGCAACCTTCCAACACCTGATCAATGATGTTCTCAGGGACTTCCTAGATGTGTTCGTGATTGCATATCTGGACGATATCTTGATCTTTTCGGAATCCCTGGATTTACATCGAGAACATATTCGTTGGGTATTGGGTCGTCTCTGCAAAAGCGGAAAAATGTGAATTCGAGCAACAGAGCATTCAATTCTTGGGCTTGATAATTTCATCAACTGGCATCAAAATGGACCCGCAGAAGGTTTTCGCTGTTCTGGACTGGCCGGTACCCCTGGACAAGAAGGGGGTCCAACGGTTTGTCGGGTTTGCAAACTTTTACAGGAAGTTTATCAGGGGATTTTCAGCCATAATTGCACCCATCACGCAGTTGACCAAACAGAATACCCGTTTTTCCTGGAACCAACTAGCCCAAGATGCTTTCGAGAACCTCAAGAGGCTATTCACCTCAGCACCTATCCTCAGCCATCCTGAACCATCCTTACCATTCATTTTGGAAGTGGACGCTTCTGAGATAGCGGTAGGTGCGATACTTTCGCAACGCAGAGGCAGTAAAGATGTAATGCATCCTGTGGGATTCTTCTCCCGAAAACTCTCTCCTGCAGAGAGAAACTATGATGTTGGCGATCGAGAGCTTCTCGCTATTAAAACTGCACTAGAGGAGTGGAGGTACCTGTTGGAGGGGGCTATGCATCCAGTACTAATTTACACTGACCATAAAAATCTGGAATATGTGCGATCTGCTAAACGACTAAAGCCTCGACAAGCCTGCTGGGCCCTGTTTTTTTTCACGTTTTTCCTTCCACATTACTTATCGGCCAGGCTCAAAAAATATTAAACCAGACGCATCTCTGCATCTCCAGTGTTCCAGCCTGCTGCCTCCAGTCTCCACCAGATCTGCAGTCGAGCCATCCCGGTGGGATCTCTCCCTCATCTCAGCATCAGAGACTTACTTCAACAGGCACTCCTATCCCACTGTGCTCAGGAGACCACTGTCCCCACTCCAGTGGCTCCTGAACCAGCGTTGTATGAGAGGTCTTCTCCTACAAGTCAGGCTCTACTACCAGGTACCTAACACCTTCCTTACACCTAATCCAGCATCCTTTTTTCGAGTAAACTATATATCCCTATTTAATTCGCTCAGATCTCCATAAACAGACCCAGTTGGCTCAGTCATGGTTGGGAAGGATTAGTGTAATAAAAATGAATGTTTTACCCAGACTGCTGTTCTTATTTCAAATGATTCCATATAAGATCCCCCCCCCCCCCCCCTGGTTTTTTCAATGTGTTGAGGGCTCTGATAGGCAAATATATCTGGAACCGTAAGCGACCCCGTATTTCTAGACAACTTTTTCAATCAAAATCGGAATCGGAGGGGGGGGGGGGGGTTAGCCCTCCCTGATTTCAAGAGTTACTTTTTAGCAATAGTCTTATGCACAATCTCTGACTGGAAACACAACAGAGATACCAAGATATGGGTGCAATTGGAGCATGTCCTCAGTGGTACAGAATTGTTACCCCAGCTCTGGATTCCTAAAAAATACCACATGCTATCTATTGGGACTGCACCTTTGACAAGATCCACCATGATATGGGACTCTCTCCACAAATCGCAATGGCTTTACAACTCTCCTTTGATGCATCTAACAGGTCACACTTAATTCCCCCCAGGGAACCTGGATCCCCAATTTCGCACTTGGATCTTACCTTCACCGGTTCTACTCCACCATGTTACCTCTGCCAATGGGATACTCCCGCTATCTACCTTACTGCCATCACCCACAGTTTAATTTATGGACCAATGGAAGTATCAACAACTCTCTGGATTTGTTAAATCCTTGCCAAAGCACTATCGGATTTAACCCCGGTGGAAAGTATTCTTTCCAGCAATCAATCTCTGCAGAAGACCATTTTGTTGTTTTATCAAGCTCTACTACCTCTGCATCCCAAATTGTGGCCTCCCTTTCTATCCAAGTGGGAACAAGATCTACAACACCCTCTATTGGATACTCAATGATCTACTGTTCTTCAGCTTGCTCATACCTCTTCTATATCTTCTAAAATTGCAGAGATAAACCATAATTTATTGTCTAGGTGGCACTATACACCAACTGTGCTACACAAAGTCTTTCCAACCATTTCTGACCTATGCTGGAGGGGTTGAGGTGAAAAAGCCTCACATGCTCACGTTTGGTGGCTATGCCCACTAATCCGTCCTTTTTGATCCACTATTCTGCATTGGATCAAAGAGATTCACAAGGCTCAGAAGTCCCTAACGATCCATGGGTTGTATTATTTAATTGTACAGGTGAAACAGCGGGCCAGTATAAAAAGTGAATTACCCCACACCTTTTGAATGCAGTGTGAAGATATGAAATATATGAGCCATATCTTGTTATGTATCTAGAGTTCCTGTTCAATATGAAACTATATTTCTTATTATTTTGAGTAAAATGTTTGTGAATTCTTTTGGTATTGCAACACATGTGGCTGTCTTGGTTGGCCTCCAGTTGACATTAAATGTTCTGCCAATGACATGGCACATTTCTCGGAAAAGATGTTGATATGGAAAGTCCCTGTTTAAAAGTCAAATTAAATCCCTTGACATAATCAATTTTCCCCTTTGTCAAACTAATCAGTAAGGTCAAGCTGACCAAAAGTTATGTTGAAATACTTGGTAAAATATGCACTTTTGTGATGTGTAACTTTGGGTTTGTGCCCGCCATAGACTGCAATGTTATGATTTTCTATAAAAGGCTGTATCAACTTGTATTCTGTATCACATCCCCTTGGAAGATGTGATCTGCTGTATGTACAGTGCATATTCCGAAGTAAACATACATGAGATGAATGCAGCTCTATTGGCGTTGATGTCCTTTATTTCAAGGCTCTACTTAACAGCAGCAAAGTCACTCACACCCAGATTCTGGAAACAAGCAACCATATCGACCCTACGCCAATGGTTACAAACCGTAGATCAAAAATACCATATGGAATCTTAAATATTTCCTTAGAGACAAGGTAGAAGTCTCCAATAAAATCTAGTCCTGCTGGTTTGCCTTTACATACTTTTCAGCGTATGCGTACATTATGTCCCAATCTTTGTAAACATAAAAACGGCAACACATTTTTTATAAGTAAAAGCAAATGGGGTCACTTATCCAGCGCTCAAGACAAGAAGTAAATTAAACTAAGCAGCTGCTGTAATCAAATATAACATTAAGGAGAAAGCAAAAAAGTTCTAAAAATATAGGTGATGTCTGTCAGGCAAACGCGATTGCCCGTTAATCGAGCAGGACCGTGGATCTGTGTGTTTAAACACACAGATCCACGTCCTGTCAGAGGAGAGGAGACCAATCATGTGATCCTAGTACAGAGGAACACCGATCGGCTCTCCTCCCCTTGTAAGTCCCCTCCCCCTACAATTAGAATCACTCCTAGGACACACAGTTAACCCTTTGATCACCCCCTAGTGTTAACTCCTTCCCTGCCAGTGACATTTATACAGTAATCAATGCATTTTAATAGCATGGATCGCTGTATAAATGTCAATGGTCCCAAAATGGTGTCAAAAGTGTCCGATGTGTCCGCCGCAATATCACAGTCACGATAAAAATCGCAGATAGCCGCCATTACTAGTTAAAAAAAAAATAATAATAATAATGCCATAAAACTATCCCCTATTTTGTAGACGCTATAACTTTTGAGCAAACCAATAAATATACGCTGCTTGCTATTTTTTTTACCAAAAATATGCAGAAGAATACATATTGGCCTAAAATGAGGAAACTTTTTTTTTTTTTTTTTTTTTTTTTTTATTTGTGATATTTATTATAGCAAAAGTAAAAAATATTGTTTTTTTTAAAAAAACGTATTGCTCTTCTTTTGGTTATAGCGCAAAAAATTAAAACCGCAGAGGTGATCAAATACCACCAAAAAGAAAGCTCTATTTGTGGGGAAAAAATTATAAAAATGTAATTTGGGTACAGTGTTGCATGACCGCCCAATTGTCATTCAAATTGCGAAAAAGCTGAAAACTGGCCTGGGCAGAAAGCGGGTGGAAATGCCCTGTATTGAAGTGGTTAAGCAGCGCACAAAAAAAAAAAATGCATATGAGCAACCAGCACTCTAAAAATATAAAAATTGTGACAGTCCAGGTGTTGAATAATTTCTCATGAGACAGTTCATTGCAGAAATGTTCCACCATCACACCTTGTGATTCCACTCCCTATAGGAATTGCACTCACCGGACTCCTATCAATCGCCTTAGTGAATCAAACCAGCTTTATCTCAGCAATCAGTGTGCGATTTCAATAAAGATAAAATAGACAGACATGGCGTCCTGATCCTGAACATTCCAGACTGCACACACCCGCAATCCTCTTATTGCACTCTAGCATATAGAAGGAAAAGGAATCCTCATAGCGTGAAACTGCAAACTTTTATTGTCCCAAAAACACCTGACCCTTAACACCTGACCCTTAAGCTATTGCACTTACACAAAGATATATTTAAAACATACATGTATATTATACATTGTTGCCCGTGTGGTCTCATCTAGACGCGTTTCAACATTCTGTTTTTGTCAATAGATGGGGCCCACCTATTGTCAGGGCTGGGCTCAGCCATTCCTTCTCTGAGCTGGCCGCTCAGCTGTCAGCTAATTGCCAGCTCCCATCTCTCTCCACAGTTACCAAGCTGTTGATTTTCCTGCTCGTCAGTCCTCCCTACTTAAGTTGCCCAGTCCAGAGGAGCTTTGCCTTGGTCACATCACAAGAAACTATCTCCTGCGTTCCCGTTTAAAGACTAGCTTTGCTGACATCCCTTCTGGCTCCAGATCCTGCTTGCTGTTCCACTACTTTGATCCCTGACTTCTGCTTGGCTGACTATCCGTTCCGGTTACTGAACTTTGGCTATGTTTTGACTAGGTTTGTTCTTTTTACTTTTATTATTAAACAAGTGTGATTTAACTGTACTTCTGTGTCTGCCTGATTTCATGGTTTCTGACACCTATTGACAAAGACAGAATGTGGAAACGCGTCAAGGTGAGACCAACACAGCTTGCTGCACTGGGGATTTGTTCTCGAGTCTCTCCCGGGAACCACCACAAATGATCTGTTTCTTTCTGAGGTGGTGAGATTATCAGAACTGCTTTCACCAGCAGCGTATATTATACCTGAATGCCGTTTTAAATATATCTTTGTGTAAGTGCAATAGCTTAAGGGTTGGGTGTTTTGGGGACAATAAAAGTTTGCAGTTTCACACTATGAGGATTCCTTTTCATTTTATATGCTTGAGTGGAATAAATGGATTTTTAATACAGCTTACCTGTTAAATCCTTTTCTTGAAGTACATCACGGGACACAGAGCAGCATAATAATGACTAATTGGGTTATATGCTACCTTTAGGTGATTGGACACTGGCAACCAATAGTAAGACGGTTCCTCCCATATAACCCCTCCTATACAGGAAGTACCTCAGTTTTGTAGCAAGCAATGACGATCCCAGAAAAGAGGGGAGGGACCTCTGTGTCCCGTGATGTACTTCAAGAAAAGGATTTTACAGGTAAGCTGTATTAAAAATCCATTTTTCTTTATCGTACATCACAGGACACAGAGCAGCATAATAAAGACTAATTGGGATGTCCTAAAGCACTGCACCTGAGGGGGGGAAACACCATATCCCTAAGCCCAATGGGCCAGAGACTTATAAAGCTGCCTGCAACACGCTGTGGCCAAAAACAAACAGTCTCCTTCTGAGATCTAACATCCACCTGGTAAAACCTGGTGAACGTATGAACTGAAGACCAAGGGGCCGCTTTGCAAACCTGAGCCATAGACACCTGTTGGCGTACTGCCCATGATGCACTTACCCCTCTAGTGGAGTGTGCTTTTAAATTCGAAATTGGAACCTTGCTCCTTAATCCATACGCCTGGATAATAGTCTGGCGAATCCACCTGGATATAGTTGAACTTGTTGCTGGCTGTCCTTTTTTAGGACCTTCCGGCAGGACAAAAAGGCAGTCAGTTTTCCGAAAAGAAGCTGACATCTTTAAATATTTTTAAATGAAATTTGGAAACTACCTTAGGTAAAAAAATCCATACGAGGGCGCATGACCACTCTGTCCTGATGAAGAATCAAAAAAGGTTTTTTGCAAGAAAGGGCGGCTAATTCTGACATCCTGCTAGCCAAAGTTATAGCCACCAAAAAGACCAATTTCCTGGTTAATAGGACAAACGGGATATGCCCAAAAGGTTCAAACGGTTGACACTTTAAAGCCGACAGGACCAAATTTAGATCCCAGGGACATAAAGGTGGCTTAACCAGCAGCCTTAGGTGCGTTACTCCCTTAACAAAAGGTACGTACCAAAAAATGGGATGCAATTGGTCTTTGGAAAAAAAACGATAAGGCCGAAATCTGTCCTTTAATTGTCCCTAAAGCCAGCTTCAAGTCTACTCCTGCTTAAAGAAAGGCCAGAACTCTTCCAATCGTAACGAGGGATCCGTTTCCTTTCCTCACACCAAGAAATGTATGACTTCCAGATTCTATAATAGATAGCTCTAGAAACTGACTTTCCAGCATTTATCAGAGTAGACAAGACTGAACCCATGATACCACAGTCCTTCAATATTCTGGTCTCAATAGCCATGCCATCAAATTTAGCAACCGTAAAGAAGGATGAAATATGGGTCCTTGAGACAACAGGTCTGGACGGCACGGAAGGACCAATGGGTCCCCCACTGCCAATTTCACAATCTCCGAGTATCAGGATCTCCGAGGCCACGCTGGGGCCACTAGGATCACTGGCTTTCGTTCCTTCTGTATTCTGCGTAGTAAGTACGGCAGAATTTGGATTGGAGGGAAAGCATATATCTGAGAATACTGATCCCAAGGAACTATGTAGTTAGAGGAAGATGGTTGGACTATGCCAGGGGATCCCTCAGATAAATTTTCCAATCCCTGATCAATATATATTATAAAAAGAAGGAGAAAAGGGGGGGGGGATGATTGCCTTATTCTTTTGAAATTTTAATAGTAGGTGAGCAAAATTCTATGCAATTAATGTTTTTCTATTGTTATGATTTGATTTCATGTATGACCATTATGTAATTTGAGACTGTTTATTGTTTATACAGTTGAAATGAATCAATAATATCGTGTCTAGCCCTGATGAAGCGAAAATCCTTTTGCGAAACATGTTGGCCGTTAGTCACGTATGAATTCTGATATTCACTACTGGATGGTCATATGTCTGTATATGTGTTGACATTTCTATTTTTAATTATGTCTAAATAAATATTGTTAATTTTTATCAAATCTGTTTGATCTTCACCTACTAAACTCAGTACTTTCCTCCAAAATCCCATTTATCTGGGGGAAGGGGATCTCCCCTTTCTCCTTCTTTTTATGATCCCAAGGAACTACTAACGCGCCTATCCCAACAGCAAGTGGATCCTTGGTCCTGGATACAAACTTGTCCAGTTTGGCATTGAATCTGGATGCCAGCAGATCCACATCTGGGGTCCCCCAGTGTTGACAGATCTGTAGAAAAACTTCGGGATGCAGGGACCATTCCCCTGGCAACAATTTCTGGCGACTTAAGAAGTCTGCCTGTCAATTGTCCACCCCGAGTATAAATACCGCTGAGAGAAACGGCACATGCTTTTCTGCCCAGGTCAATATGTAGTTTACCTCTCTTTGGGCTCCCTGACTTCTGGTACCTCCCTCGTGGTTGATATATGCCACTACCGTGGAGTTGTCGGACTGGACTCGGACAGGGAGACCCCGTAACCTGGACGTCCAGAAACGCAGAGCCAGACGAGCTGCCCAAATCTCCAATAGATTGATGGGCAAAGTCCTTTCTGCCTGGGACCATATTCCCTGGACAGAAGCCTCCTCCAGGACTGCTCCCCAACCCAGGCGACTGGCGTCTGTAGTTACTACCCTCAAGACAGCCGGTGGAAAAGATTTCCCTTTTCTCAAACTGCTGGTTTTTAACCACCAAGAGAGACTCCATTGTACCTGTGGGGATAGAACCATAGGATGATCTAAGGTTTGAGCAGATCTGTCCCAGGCTCCCAGAATGCTGTTCTGTAACACCCTGGAGTGGAACTGTGCATATGGAATTGCATTGAAGGATGACACCATTTTGCCCAGCAACCTCATGCACAGCCGAATAGAAGGCCTTGGTTCTTTTTTCACCTTCTGGACGAGTTCCACTATGGAAACGACCTTTAAGGGGGTAAAAACACCCTTTCTTGGGCGGTGTCCAAGACCAGACACAGATACACCAAGGTCTGGGTTGTGTTACGGAAATATCTATACCTCACTTAAACGATTAACGATACAAATATAAGTGATTAAACCTTTGTCTATATAAAAATAAAAACGAGTGATAACAGGGAAAAAAGATAAAAATTACATTTATTTACACAGATAGAATGATTAGAATTTATCATATATCTCTATAGTGTTGGCTCTAGGCTGCAAAGTTAATTCTAAGTTAATTCAGGCATAAACTCATAATTGTTTTCAATGGACATATACAAGATATACAAAGTTATAAGATAAATCCTAGGATGAAAAAAAGGTTAGAAAGAAAGATAGACATAGATACTTTACACAGACAGCATGTCCCTCAGATGTTCTCGGGCTGGACTGCTGTAACCATTTAGCCCACTCCCTTTTATATGCATTCTCCACCAATCAACAGATGCCACATATTGATTGGGTTAGAGATGTCACAGAATTCATGCTCGGACATTGCGACCCCCTCGGTGCCTACCAGTCTATGAATTAATGAACAATCTCCTTTGATCTCCTAGCCCAAACAGTCCCGACCGTAGTATGTTAATGGCCCCTGGTGAGTTGATTACCACCTAGGGGACCTTCCCTGATTCCCATCAGTGTATTGGAAGCATGTTAATGGCCCCCTGAAGAATGAATGCCTTAAGGTCTGCCAATAACCTTTGATCTAATCAACACCTCTAGGGCTTCTTGGGTTCAAATCAAGGTAACTACATTTCCTAAGGTGAGCTTTGTTCATATTCCCATATATGAAATATATATAGATACCCACATATACACGTAGATATATATATCTATATATACAGATATATATATATATATATCTATATATATACATACATACATACATACACATACACATCCTATGAGGCAAGGCAGTTTAAATTGGAGTCCTTGCAATGGTCCACTTGAATCTCATTGATATAAATATGATATCCAATATTTCCATCACAGTTGGGCAAAGGGTTGACTTGTCCACATTTAGAATCCAACCCAGGCGTTGCAAAATCCGCACTGTTTTTGATACGTTTTGGATCAGGATGGTGCAAGAGCAATCCCTCAAGAGAAGATCGTCCAGATAACCTACCACAGAGATCTTCTGGGACCTTAGGAACGCCAATACTGGGGCCAGAATCTTTGTGAAAACCCTGGGGGCCGTGGCTAGACCGAATAGCAGTGCCAAAAATTGAAAATGACGGCCCTCTACCGCGAAACGCAGAAACCTTTGACGTGGACCGAATATCAGTACATGAAGGTATTTGTCCTTGATATCTATGGACGCCAATTAATCTTCCTTACTCAGAGATTTTATTACTGAACGAACCGCCTCCATACGGAAGGATCGGACGTTTACAAAAAGGTTGAGAGCCTTGAGATCCAAAATGGGCCTTAGTTCCCCATTTGGTTTCGGCACGGCAAAAAGGTTTGAGTAAAACCCCCCGAATCTTTCTTTGTGTGGAACCTTGACAATTACCCCCTGCTTCAGCAGATGCTGCAAGGCTAGGAATAGGCATTTCTTTCCCTCTGGATCTGACGGGACCCTTGAGTACAGAAAACGGTTTGGAGGGATCTCCCGGGAACTCTATTCTGTAACCCTGTGTTATAGTGGAAATAACTCATCTGTCTTGGACCAGATCTTCCTATGCTTCCCAGAAACAGCCGAAGCCTGCCCCCCACCCGTGAGAGCGGGGGCGTCCCTTCATAAGGTTGACTTGGAGTTGGACTTGGCTGGCTTTTGGTTCCAGGGCTTCCTCTGACCCTGAGGTTTTTTAAACCCTGATGGCTGAGGCCGTCAATACCGCTTGGGGGAAGAGGAACTAGGTCCTGGAGCATTGGGAATCTTATAAGAGGGTTGCTTACCTCTCCTTTTAGTAGGGAGGAGAGCACTTTTTCCTCCAGAGATCTTTTGAATATATTTATCCAGATCTTCGCCAAACAAGCGTTCTCTATGAAATGTAAAGGCTGCAAGTAGCCTCTTGCATGGCGTCTCAGCAGACCAGTTCTTTAGCCACAGAACCCTGCGCATATGTACGGACAGTAACGCAAAACAAGACATCCGTTGTCTTTCAATGCGTCCACTGCAAAACATAAGGCATGAGAAGGCTCCGACAATTCCTGGAAGGTTCCTCCTGACAAAGCAGGTTTTTTTATTAACCTTTTAACACGGTCCTTTTGGGATTGACAAGTCCCAATGGCTGCAACTGCTGGTTGAACTGCTGCACCAGCCACCGCAAAGGAGGCTTTAAACAAGGACTCTAGCTTTTTATCGGCCGGATCCTTAAATACCTGTGCATTATCCACTGGACAGGTTAAATTCTTATTCACTGAAGAAATGGCGGCGTCCACCAAAGGTGTATCCCATCTCTTCCTGAACTTTTCCTCCATAGAATATAAGATAGAAAACTTTTTGGAGGCAAGAAGATCCTGTCAGGATGATCCCAGTCTGCGTAGATCACCTGCTCCAATAATGGATGCAAGGGAAACGCCTGGGAACCTTGCTGAGGTCGCAAGGACCCCAAAGTAGAGCAGGAGAGTCCAGACTCCTGAACCGGAGGTAACTTAAACCCAACTTGTACCATCTCAGTCAGAGATTGGATAAACAATTTCTGGGAATGGGAGGCTGAAATTGGCTTTTCTGAACCTGAGTCCTCAGCTGAGGATTCATCAGCCTCTCCCTCTTCTCGGTCTTTCATGGCCACCTCCTCCAAATCCTCTGCCCACTCTGGTTCCAGATCACCTGGACCCATTTGGCTATAAGAGTCCTGGTGCTCTAGTGATTCTCCACTTGGCCCAGGCTCAGGGGAGGGAGATCTATTACATTTCTTTCCTCCCTATGTTACAGCAGCAATCATGCCAGCTATCTTGCCATCAAGGCCTGCTAATACCGATGCCAAATCATACTTCGTAACATAAGCCGAGGCAGGAATATTGGTGGTGGCCACGATGCCTGACAAATGCAATGGCTCAGCCAGGCCAGATGCCGCAGGTCTTTCAGGGGAGACTGAGGCTGCATCAGCATGGGGCTGGTCTCCTGTTTTAAGGAAGGTCCTCTTACCCCTGTGCTTGCCCTGCTCCCTGTACCACGTTTTCTGGAAGACATTGCTTACATACATGGAAAAAAGTACTCCCCACAAGCTGAGACTAGTGTAAAACCTATTGCAACTGTGTCCAAAAACCTCCAGACTCATGTGCCCAAGTATCGCTCTGCGTTGTCCCAGCACATGCCAGGAGCACCTGCTCCTTATAAAGCCTGCCTTGGACTGAGCGCAAATGCACGCCGCATCTGCCGTGCCCAGACGCACGCCGCGCACCCGCGATGCACACCGCAACGGCGCGCAGAGCCGCGCATGTAAATAAATACATAAATGAAAACGCACTTCAACAATTGTTTTCCATGCCCTTTTTTAAAACCTGAATTGAATTATGGCAGTGTTATGTTTCCCCTAAAGATGTCAGTAGTCGACCCATTGAGGTCATTATGTGACCGCCAGGAGAAAGTCAAAGAAAATGGATGTGGTACGCTTCACTTTCGAGCAACACAAGACCATTTAAAAGTGGTATTTTGTCATCCAGGGGTTTAAATGGACCATTCTTTTTTGAAGGCACGGTCATTAGTTAACAACCCTCAATTTCTGTCTGTGGGGAACACTAAACGATGTGGTGTACCATAGAAAGCAAGCTACAGTGACTGCACTACGGAAAGAAAATGAAACATCATACAGAGCAATTCCTGTAGACACTGCAGTCAATGTTTTTTATGTAGTAGTTTGTCAAAAGTGTCAGGATGCTAATGGTGACCACTTTGAGCACCTAATGTGATTGCATAATTCAAACATGACTTACAGCTACCTTTTGATGTTTATAGAAATCTAGTAATAACATTTTTATGCATATATTTATCATGTGTGTACATTTTTGGCACTTAGGCGTTAACGTTGCCTTTAAGAGCATATGCCTGTAAACTCCTGAAAAAGCCATTGTGTGCATGGACACATTGGCAAACATGAAGGGGTGTTTCCAGGCAGAAAAAAAATGAGCGCTCAAAAAAGCTCAAAAGCCTGTAGGAGCAGCTTCTTTGAGATGCAGTGTGCATGGACCCCAAGGACTATTTTGTTTGTTTTATGCTGAAGAAAACCTACCTTGTTTGCCTGCTGTTTGAACAAATAAAAGATTATGTTCCGGTGATCCTGGGCTTCCCCATATTAATAAAGAAGGACAAGAAAAGTACACCCCGGGGCTTAATGAGAAGCGACTTCGTCATTCATCAGCTCTTTATGAGCTATGGTATAATGTATTTTGCATTTATTATTATTTATTATTTTGTACTTCTATGGTGATGTTTGCACCAACAAAATTGTAATATTTCAATAAACTCTTAATTTTTTTTTAATTATTATATTGTTCATTGTAGTCTGCCCATAAAGTCCCACAGTACCGGGGGTACTTTTCTTGTCCTATATAAATCCTAGGAATGTTGGCAACATACAGTGAGGACGGAAAGTATTCAGACCCTTTTAAATTTTTCACTCTTTAGTATATTGCAGCCATTTGCTAAAATCATTTAACCACTTCAGCCCCAGAAGGTTTTACCCCCTTCCTGACCAGAGCACTTTTTACAATTCGGCACTGCATCGCTTTAACTGCTAATTGCGCGGTCATGCAATGCTGTACTCAAACGAAATTTGCGTCCTTTTCTTCCCACAAATAGAGCTTTCTTTTGATGGTATTTGATCACCTCTGCCGTTTTTATTTTTTGCGCTATACACGGAAAAAGACCAAAAATTTTGAAAAAAAATGATATTTTCTACTTTTTGTTCTAAAAAAAATCCAATAAACTCAATTTAGTCATACATTTAGGCCAAAATGTATTCGCCCACATGTCTTTGGTAAAAAAAATGTCAATAAGTGTATATTTATTGGTTTGCGCAAAAGTTATAGCGTCTACAAACTAGGGTACATTTTCTGGAATTTACACAGCCTTTAATTTATGACTGCCTATGTCGTTTCTTGAGGTGCTAAAATGGCAGGGCAGTACAAAACCCCCACAAATGACCCCATTTTGGAAAGTAGACACCCCAAGGAATTTGCTGAGAGGCATGTTGAGCCCATTGAATATTCATTTTTTTTGTCCCAAGTGATTGAATAATGACAAAAAAAAAAAATTACAAAAAGTTGTCACTAAATGATATATTGCTCACACAGGCCATGGGCATATGTGGAATTGCACCCCAAAATACATTTAGCTGCTTCTCCTGAGTACGGGGATACCACATGTGTGGGACTTTTTGGGAGCCTAGCCTCGTACAGGGCCCCGAAAACCAAGCACCGCCTTCAGGATTTCTAAGGGCGTACATTTTTGATTTTACTCCTCACTACCTATCACAGTTTTGAAGGCCATAAAATGCCCAGATGACATAAAACCCCCCAAATGACCCCATTTTGGAAAGTAGACACCCCAAGCTATTTGCTTTGAGGCATGTTGAGTCCATGGAATGTTTTATATTTTGACACAAGTTGCGGGAAAGTGACAATTTTTTTTTTTTTTTGCACAAAGTTGTCACTAAATGATATATTGCTCACACAGGCCATGGGCATATGTGGAATTGCACCCAAAAATACATTTAGTTGCTTCTCCTGAGTATGGGGATACCACATGTGTGGGACTTTTTGGGAGCCTAGCCGCGTACGGGACCCCGAAAACCAATCACTGCCTTCAGGATTTCTAAGGGCGTACATTTTTGATTTTACTCCTCACTGCCTATCACAGTTTCGGAGGCCATGGAATGCCCAGGTGGCACAAACCCCCCCAAATGACCCCATTTTGGAAAGTAGACACCCCAAGCTATTTGCTGAGAGGCATGGTGAGTATTTTGCAGCTCTCATTTGTTTTTGAAAATAAAGAAAGACGAGAAAAAAAAATTTTTTTTTTCTTTTTTCAATTTTCAAAACTTTGTGACAAAAAGTGAGGTCTGCAAAATACTCACTATACCTCTCATCAAATAGCTTGGGGTGTCTACTTTCCAAAATGGGGTCATTTGGGGGGGTTTTGTGCCACCTGGGCATTCCATGGCCTCCGAAACTGTGATAGGCAGTGAAGAGTGAAATCAAAAATTTACGGCCTTAGAAAGCCTGAAGGCGGTGCTTGGTTTTCGGGGTCCCGTACGCAGCTAGGCTCCCAAAAAGTCCCACACATGTGGTATCCCCGTACTCAGGAGAAGCAACAGAATGTATTTTGGGGTGTAATTTCACATATTCCCATGGCATGTTTGAGCAATATATCATTTAGTGACAACTTTGAGCAAAAAAAAATTAAAAAAATAAAAAATTGTCTCTTTCCCGCAACTTGTGTCACAATATAAATTATTCCATGGACTCAACATGACTCTCAGCAAATAGCTTGGGGTGTCTACTTTCCAAAATGGGGTCATTTGGGGGGGTTTTGAACTGTCCTGGCATTTTATGCACAACATCTAGAAGCTTATGTCACACATCACCCACTCTTCTAACCACTTGAAGACAAAGCCCTTTCTGACACTTATTGTTTACATAAAAAAATAATTTTTTTTTGCAAGAAAATTACTTTGAACCCCCAAACATTATATATTTTTTTTAAAGCAAATGCCCTACAGATTAAAATGGTGGGTGTTTCATTTTTTTTTTCACACAGTATTTGCGCAGCGATTTTTCAAACGCATTTTTTGGGGAAAAAACACACTTTACATTTTAAGGCACTAAAACACACTATATTGCCCAAATGTTTGATGAAATAAAAAAGATGATCTTAGGCCGAGTACATGGATACCAAACATGACATGCTTTAAAATTGCGCACAAACGTGCAGTGGCGACAAACTAAATACATTTTTAAAAGCCTTTAAAAGCCTTTACAGGTTACCACTTTAGATTTACAGAGGAGGTCTACTGCTAAACTTACTGCCCTCGATCTGACCTTCGCGGCGATACCTCACATGCATGGTGCAATTGCTGTTTACATTTGACGCCAGACCGACGCTTGCGTTCGCCTTAGCGCGAGAGCAGGGGGGACAGGGGTGCTTTTTTTTTTTTTTATTATTATTATTATTATTATTTTTTTATCCTATTTTTAAACTGTTCCTTTCATTTTTTTTTTAAATCATTTTTATTGTTATCTCAGGGAATGTGAATATCCCCTATGATAGCAATAGGTAGTGACAGGTACTCTTTTTTGCAAAAATTGGGGTCTATTAGACCCTAGATTTCTCCTCTGCCCTCAAAGCATCTGACCACACCAAGATCGGTGTGATAAAATGCTTTCCCAATTTCCCAATGGCGCTGTTTACATCCGGCGAAATCTAAGTCATAAAATGCTCGTAGCTTCCGGTTTCTTAGGTCATAGAGATGTTTGGAGCCACTCTGGTCTCTGATCAGCTCTATGGTCAGCTGGCTGAATCACCGGCTGCATTTTCAGGTTCCCTGTTGAGACAGGAAAGCCAGAGAAAAACACGGAAGACGTTGGGGGGGGGGGGCGGCATTCCCTCCCACTGCTTGTAAAAGCAGTCTAGAGGCTAATTAGCCACTAGGATTGCTTTTACATGAAAGCCGACCGCTGGCTGAAAAGAATGATACCAAATGATACCTAAACCTGCAGGCATCATTATGGTATAACCACTCAAAGTCGTGAATGGCGTACCTGAAGACAAAAAAATGGTTAACAATAAAGCACAGTAAACGGTAAGGTATAAAAAATTGCATACCTGAAAAGCAAACGTGATAAAACATAATAACAATAAAACATTGCAGAATAGAATACAGTAAAAAAGAGCAGAACAATAGAGAGAGAATAGAGAGAGAGAGAACAATAAAACGACAACTATTTTTTTTTTTTTTTATATTTTTGTATGTGGTTTTTTTTTTTTTTTTACACTTTTTTTTTTGTAACTGTAACTTTAATAACTGTAACCGGTTCCAGGTTCGGGTCTCTCAAAATGCGCTGCCATCTTGGGAGACCCTGTGAAAGTGTGCCTAGTCTGTGCAATGCTGTACCCTACGCTAATAGTCAACTAGTAAATGGTAGCGTTCAAAATATTCACCAATGCAAAGACCAGGATTGTCAGGACAGGAGGGACAATAATAGCGGGTGTCTCGCCTATATCCGCGCTTGCTGCAGACACATCTTTTTTGGGGGGGTTCGTTGGGTAGGGGTACTCGGGAGGACATAAAGAAAATGCCTCTCATGCAGCCGACTGCATTTGGTTGGGGATGTGAATGGGGGAAGTACGGGCGCTGCAGAAGCGGTGGGTTCCCAATTAGGATTGGCGAATGCAGCAGGAAGGGCACTATGGGCACGACGGGCCTGTGTTTGTCTTTTTGGTGGCAGCGGGACACTACTTGTGCTTGCCACCTCACCAGCTTGAACTGCACTTATGGGACTCGCCACGTCACCAAGTGTTACTTCAGTGCTGGTTTGACTACGACCGCGGTGTACTAGGCCACTGGTGCTTGCCAGTTCACCAAAACACTACCAAAAAAACTGTTAGCGATCGCAGGGATCAGGCCTGACTCTGCGAACGCTGCAGTTATGCGTTTAGTGTTTTGTAAGTGACAGTGATCGATCGATACTGCACTTGGGTGGGCTGGGCTGGGCCGGGCGGAGGGGCAAAACGCAGGTGCTAGCAGGTATCTGGGCTGATCCCGCTAACACTGCGTGTTTGGGAACCCTAAACTGCTGGGGACGCTAGTATAGATCTGATCGGATCAGATATTGATCGTACAGATACTATACCACTAAGGGAGGCGTATGCTGCGTGCGTGGGTGTTAGCGGTACTGGCGCTAATCTGACGCTGCCTGGGGCTGGTGCTTGCCAGTTCACCAAAACGCTACCAAAAAAACTGTTAGCGATCGCAGGGATCAGGCCTGACTCTGCGAACGCTGCAGTTATGCGTTTAGTGTTTTGTAAGTGACAGTGATCGATCGATACTGCACTTGGGTGGGCTGGGCCGGGCCGGGCGGACGGAAAAAACGCAGGTGCTAGCAGGTATCTGGGCTGATCCTGCTAACACTGCGTGTTTGGGAACCCTAAACTGCTGGGGACGCTAGTATAGATCTGATCGGATCAGATATTGATCCGTTCAGATACTATACCACTAAGGGAGGTGTACGGTGCGTGCGTGGGTGTTAGCGGTACTGGCGCTAACCTGACGCTGCCTGGGGCTGGTGCTTGCCAGTTCATCAAAACGCTACCAAAAAAACTGTTAGCGATCGCAGGGATCAGGCCTGACTCTGCGAACGCTGCAGTTATGCGTTTAGTGTTTTGTAAGTGACAGTGATCGATTGATACTGCACTTGGGTGGGCTGGGCCGGGCGGAGGGGCAAAACGCAGGTGCTAGCGGGTATCTGGGCTGATCCCGCTAACACTGCGTTTTCGGGAACCCTAAACTGCTGGGGACGCTAGTATAGATCTGATTGGATCAGATATTGATCCGTACAGATACTATACCACTAAGGGAGGCGTATGCTGCGTGCGTGGGTGTTAGCGGTACTGGCGCTAATCTGACGCTGCCTGGGGCGACGCATATCACCGCCGGGCGATCAGGGGGCTAAACCTTTATTCGGTAATAAACGGCGGGTGCCCTGACACTATAAAAAATAAACGAACTAACCAGCGTCACCCGTAACAGTTATACGGTGATCAGTGGTGAAAGGGTTAACTAGGGGGCAATCAAGGGGTTAAAACATTTATTAGGTAGTATATGGGGGTCCCTGTCGCTATAAAACACTGACGGCGAACCTCAATATTTACGTCCCTAACTACCGTCACCAGCGACACTAATACAGCGATCAGAAAAATGATCGCTTAGCGACACTGGTGAGGGGGGGTGATCAAGGGGTTAAAACTTTATTAGGGGGGGTTAGGGGGGTATCCTAGACCTAAAGGGGGGTAATACTCACTGCCCTAACACTGTAACTGTCACAAACTGACACTATGCAGTAATCAGAAAAAAAAAAAAAAATACTGCTAATGTCAGTTTGTGACAGGGGGGGGGGATCGGGGGTGTAAGGTATGCCTGGCATGTTCTACTGTGTGTGTGCGTGTGTGTTGTGTGCACTCACTTGTCTCCTCTCCTCGGCGCTGGAACGGAAACTGCCAGACCGAGGAGAGATGACATCACATCCTCTGCCTGTGTGAAACTACACACAGGCAGAGGAGGATTCCCATTGGCTGGGAGCGATCGCGAGGGGGGGGCCACGATCGGATGGTCTCCCCCTCGCCTCCCGACGCTCCCAGTCAAATGCCGACCGCCGCTGGCACCGGGGGGGGGTCCGGTCGGACCCCCCGCCCGCGGGAGGCAGATCACGTACGGGTACGTGATTCTGCCTGCCCGTGCCATTCTGCCGCAGTATATATGCGGTAGGCGGTCGGCAAGTGGTTAAGTTCCTTTTTTTTTTTCTCAATGTACACACAGCACCCCATATTGACAGAAAAACACAGAATTGTTGACATTTTTGCAGATTTATTAAAAAAGAAAAACTGATCGACTCTTCCTATTGACATCGTGATCAGCCGTGATTGGACACGGCTGATCACGTGGTAAAGAGCCTCCGCCGGAGGCTCTTTACCAAGATCGGTGTAGCGGTGTGTCAGACTGACACAGCGATCCACCGATCGCCACGATGCGCGCCCCCACGGACGCTCGGCGGCATGTTATCCTGCTGGACGTCATATGACGCCCAGTCAGGATAACTGAACAACCGCCCAGCCGTCATCTGCTATGGGCCGGGCGGGAAGTGGTCAAAGTGGTTTTAAAGGTTGAAGGTCTTACCATCATGCGTAAAAAACCTGCAGTATGCAGGTTTTTACCATTGGCTCCCGCTGCTGTCAATCACAGCCATTGAGGAGGGAGCAGGGTTGGGGCCAAGCCTTGTTCTGTGTGTCTTATGGAGTAAGTAAACATAAGTGCCACCATAGCAAGCGGCTTGCCATGGGGGCACTCAGAGAAGAAGAGGTGCCAGGAGGGCCGGTGGGGGAATGAGAATAGGAGGATCAGTTCTGTTCTGTGCAAAACCAATGCACAGAGCAGGTAATTGAGAGGTTTATTTTTTTGTTTTATTTAACCTTTAGTATCACTTTGATAAAAAAGAAAATCAAAATTCTTATTGAATTTAAAATTCAATGCCTGTGTTGATTAAGAAGTCAAGAGGCTCAACGTCACCCAGCCCATTGCCCAGATTATACAGATGCATGGTCAGATTAAGGAGCGGAACCAAATGCTAGCCAGTCAACCATTACAGATATTTGGACCTAAAGGTGGTTTATACATTCATCAAAGGGAACTGGTTGACACTACTAAAAATGACACATATAACCTATAAGCCAGGTATATACACTGTATATATATATATATATATATATATATATATATATATATATATATATATATATATACACACGCACACATATATATATATATATATATATATATATATATATATATATACACACGCACACACACATATAAACACACACACACATCATACAGTATCTCACAAAAGTGAGTACACTGCTCACATTTTTGTAAATATTCTATTATATCTATTCTTCTAGATTGTAAGCTCTAACGAGCAGGGCCCTCTGATCCCTCCTGTATTGATTTGTATTGTAAGTGTACTGTCTGCCCCATGTTGTAAAGCGCTGCGCAAACTGTTGGCGCTATATAAATCCTGTATAATAATACTAATTCCTGTAACAACACTGAAGATATGACACTTTGCTACAATGTAAAGAAGTGAGTGTACAGCTTGGATAACAGCGCACATTTGCTGTTCCCTCAAAATAACAACACACAGCTATCAATGTCTAAACCACTGGCAACAAAAATTGAGTACAACCCTAAGTGAAAATGTCCAAATTGGGCCCAAAGTCTCAATATTTTGTGTGCCCACCATTATTTTCCAGCACTGCCTTAACCCTCTTCTCTTCCACTCCTCCATGACGAAATCATGGAGCTGGTGGATGTTTGAGACCTTGCGCTCCTCCACCTTTGGCCCAATTAGACATTTTCACTCCCCAATGTCAGGTGACTCGTTAGTGTTACAAGGTCTCATGTGTGAATGGGGAGCAGGTGTGTTAAATTTGGTGTTATCACTCTCACTCTCTCATACTGGTCACTGGAAAATCACACAGGATCTGAAAAAAATAATTGTTGCTCTACATAAAGGCTATAAGAAGATTGCCAAGACCCTGAAACTGAGCTGCAGCATGGTGGCCAAGACCATACAGCGGTTTAACAGGACAGGTTCCACTCAGAACAGGCTTTGCCATAGTCAACAAAAAAGAAGTTGAGTGCACGTGCTCAGCATCATATCCAGAAGTTGTTTTTGGGAAATAGATGTAGAGTGCTGCCAGCACTGCTACAGAGATTGAAGGACCGGGGGTCAGCCTGTAAGTGCTCAGACCATACGCCGCACACTGCATCAAATTGGTCTGCATGGCTGTCGTCCCAGAAGGAAACCTCTTCTAAAGATGATGCACAAGAAAGCCCGCAAACAGTTTGCTGAAGAAAAGCAGACTAAGGACATGGATTACTGGAACCACGTCCTGTGGTCTAATGAGACCAAGATAAACTTATTTGGTTCAGATGGTGTCAAGCGTGTGTGGCAGCAACCAGGTGAGGAGTACAAAGACAAGTGTGTCTTGCCTACAGTCAAGCATAGTGGTGGGAGTTTTAGGGTCTGGGGCTGCAGGAGTGCTGCCGGCACCGGGGAGTTACAGTTCATTGAGGGAACCATAAATGCCAACATGTACTGTGACATACTGAAGCAGAGCATGATGCCCTCCCTTCCGAGACTGGGCTGCAGGGCAGTATTCCAACATGATAACGACCCCAAACACACCTCAAAGATGACCACTGCCTTGCTAAAGAAGCTGAGGGTAAAGGTGATGGACTGGCCAAGCATGTCTCCAGACCTAAACCCTATTGAGCATCTGTGGGGCATCCTCAAACGGAAGGTGGAGGAGCACAAGGTCTCTAACATCCACCAGCTCCATGTCGTCATGGAGGAGTGGAAGAGGACTCCAGTGGCAACCTGTAAAGCTATTTTTACCAAAGAAATGTAGCAGACTACATTAGTCCTAAATTTAAGAAAAAATATTTATTTGCAAGTCCTTTTGTACGAATTATCTTACCTCACAGTAAACAATGTCTGCACCATAATCTAGAGCAAGAAGGCGCATGGGCAGGGTTCCCACACGAACCATAGGAGCCAAGATGATTTTGTCAGAGAAGGAAAGGCCCATGATAATCACTATATAAATTACCTAGAGGAAAAAGTAATATAGTCACAAGTAAATAATATGCAATAATTTTGTTTATATGTATTATGGTTTTATTATGGTTATTGCATACAGAAGTACTTAGACTGCAATCAAGATAACAGTCTCAACTGCAGGCTAGTTTTATTTTTTAGAACAATATTTTTTTCCTTTTTTTTGCATTGAGATATAGTACAAAAATCATTTCACAAGTGTAGAATTGGTAAGAAGCCAAAGTTGTTCATTGGTAACATCAGCAGACTTTCATTATATGAAGGTCACAAAAAAATATTATATCATGTCCACATACAAGAAAAAACATGCTCTTCAAAGCATTCTCTAGTCAATAACAATTGTAAATGGAAAATAGGATTTTTGGCTTACCAGTTAAATGCATTTCTTGGAGTACAGTACAAGGCACAGGTTTTTTTTGCCATTGTCCAATCACCTGAAAGTAGCTACATATATAAATAATGGTTAAAGACTAAAAAGCTGGATACACACTATATAGTTTTTGTTGTTAGATTTTCCTTAGATTTACCTTCAACTATATAGTACAAGGGCCTGCCTGACTGCAAACAAATTGAAAGTGTTTAGGTTTGACCTCATATTATATGGTTTTGGTAAATCTAAAGGAAAAAAATCTAAAGAAAGTTGTATAATGTGTATCCAGCTTAAGGCTTCATGCACACTAGCATTTTTCATAAGCTCAAAAAAAACTAGAAAAAAAAAGATGGAGGATTCTGAAAATGGTACATGGTTCTTCGTTCGATACTACGCGGTCGGAGACCAATTTTAAATGTTTAAAAGGTGGTACGCCACGCCAGACAGACTTAAATTATATCCAGATAAAACGGATAGATGCTGGAGGGGGTGTTCAAATTTAGGAACCATGGCCCACATTTGGTGGGAGTGCCCGGACATTAAAGTATACTGGAAGAAAATTATACAATTGATTAAGGAAATAACTAAGGAAACTGTAGTAGATGATCCCTGGATATGTTTATTCCATGGAACTGCGGAGCCGATAAAGCAGTACCAATCATCTATCGTCCCCATATTATTAGACGTAGCGAAAAAACAGATATCAAGGAAATGGTTACAGCCCGAGAGTCCCAACCCCAGGGACTGGCTCTTTGGTATAAACGAAATATACAACATAGAATATAAGGACTATCCGGGAGACGAGCTAGATGAGGAGGTTGCCCGAACAGATAAATGGGCAAGGTGGAGGAGCTTTAAGAGTTCCTGGAGTTACCTAGTTGAGATCACAAAATAACCTCATGAGTTTGAGACCAGGGGAAGTAAGGTAGGATATATATGGTCCGGCCAGCTCAACTGTAAATACCTGCAGGAAGAGGGATGGGGGGGAACCGGGAGGGGGGAGGGCATTAAGTTTAGTAGGAGATTATTGTATTTTGTCTATGACAATCGCTGTAAACACATTTTTAAACAGTGGCTGTCTTTGGTTATTGTATTTAAAAATGTATAAATAAAGAATTAGAAAAAAAAAAAAAGAAAAAAAAGGTTGGATGAAAAACGCTGATAATAGCATTTTGTGCCAGCTTCTAGTAGCATTTAGTAGCTTTTTAGGAGCATTAGCATTTTATAAACGTTTTTGCAGTACAAGAACAAAGAAAAGGAAAAAAAAGCATTTTAGTACCATTTAGAAGCAGTTAGCCATCGGCGTTTTTTTCTGCTGGAAAAACACTCCAAAAAAACTCTACAAAAACAAATTTGTTTTCTGCTCTTAGATACTGAAGCTCAAAAAATGCTCATAGCCTAAAGCAGTGTTCATGGACACTTACTGCTGGTTCACACAGGGGAAACACGACTTGCAGGTCGACTCACCGAGGCGACCTGCACACGACTTGAGCGGCAACTTGCAAAACTACTTCTGTATAGAAGTCAATGCAAGTCGCCTGAAGTCGCCCCAAAAATAGTACAGGAACCTTTTAGAACGGTTCCGTAGTACAGAACGGGACGCGACTTGTCAGGCAGCTAAGTAGCCTGACAAGTTGCCCCTATGTGAACCGGGGCTGAGGATAACACTATTTAGCTTCTAGGAGCAGAAAAAAATGCTAACAACAGCTTCTGGAAGCTTAAAAAAACACTAGTGTGCATGGAGTCCTAAGCTCCTGAATCATTTAATGTATTTCAAGAAACAAACTTTACTGAAAGCCTATTCTATTTTAACCAGTATTTGTATTTTTGTTTGTTTTTAACAAAAAGTACTCTTACTGTAACTAAAAAGTATACATTTTATTCTATCATTTTTCCAGTTTAAGATGACAGTAAAAACCTTATAACTTCAGGAGACACATTTCCATAAAGACAAGATTCTAAAATTAGGAAACTATATATTCCCGACGGTGTACCACAGCTCCTCCCAAACTTCTAAGTAAAAAAATGGGGCATCTATCTTCCTTTCCAAACAGGTTCCTTGGACGGAACACCAGGTGATCTCAGATGATGAGAGCCGTCTACTAATTGTGAAGGGCCTACTTTGTGGGCAAAGAGTAACCTTAGTCAATCTATACTTGAGGAACGAGGATCAGGTCTAGAAGCATGCTTGTCCCAGGTTGACCAACATAAAGTTGGCATCCTCATAGTGTGTGGTGACTGCAATCTATCCCTAAACTCTCTAATGGACACATCAAAGGGCAAAGGGGGTCTTCCACTTAGCCTTTCTGTAATTTGGAAAAAGCTAACGCCTTACTTCATAACCATCAACTACTAGATAGTTGAAGGACTCTTCATACCCAAGACAGAGACTATACTTTCTAGTCACCCAAACACAAGACGTAAAAAGGAATTGATTACCTCTTTATCGTGCAGAGTGCCCTCCCTTTTCTTTCTTCAGCCACCATCTGCTCCTTTACATTGTCAGACCATGCCCCCACGCACTTGGAGCTTGGTGAATGCCTACAAAGGGAATGGCACTGGAAACTAAATGAGTCTAGCAGGAACTGGATTCCCCTCTCAAGCTTGGGAAAATGCACAACTGTGTATCGAGGGGCATACTGATTAGTTTGGGGACACATAGGAAGAAACTGCTTTCCTTCCAGATAGAGGATTTACTGAGGAACATCCATTCCTTTAAACAAGTTCACAATCAGTCTTATGTGCAAGAAGTGGGTGCGAGGCTCCGGAAACAAATTCAATTCCGTACCCATTGACAAAGCTAAGGCCAAACTGGTTTGGGGCAGGAAAGTGTTCTACAAATATTAGAATGTTGGCCACTGCCTTGAGTGTGACCAGAGGGAGAACTTATTTTTCCACAGGTGAAAAACAGTGAGAATATCCTAGTCTCCGCTACTCCTATGTTTGCATGGGCCTTCCTGGACCACCATACTTCCCTACACAATCTGCGTGACCCTCCCTCTGCCTTTTCCAGGGAGATAAGCAGGAGAAGGCTCAATGGTACATATAGGCGTCCAGGATGCCAAAAAATATTTTGAAGATAAATATCATGCCTAGACTTATCTATTTACTCCAAGCCCTTCAGATAAAGCTCCCCCCTGGGGTTCCCGAATAGGCTGCAGACCAACTTCTTGAAATTCATATTGGCAAATAAGCCAGCAAAACTTTGGAGGTCCATTCTCTCTTTGCCCAAAGCAAGAGGGGGCACAGGGTTTTGTGACCCAGTGAAGTACCAAGAGGCCACATGTACACAGTGCATATGGAGCAAGCAACTGTCGACCCCCCCCCCCGGTGGGATTGCCCGGATAAATAAATTCCCCTCTCTATTAAGTGATCAATTCACCTTTTAAAAAAAACAAAAATAAATGCACATCATTTTGCAGGTTAAAAAAATGTGAATTTATTATTATTTTTTTTTTTACTAGGAGCCTGTAAAGCATTGCACCCACGGTCAGCATATCATGGGTGCTATGCAGGACTCCTGCAGACTGGTCACTGTATCTGTCTGCTCGTACCTTATACTTAACAGTGCGATGGTAGTTCATTGAGAACTACAGGTTGACAGCAGCAAAGGATGTTGGTACTTGTAGTTTCCCATTCAGAGAATACCGTTACGGAAATTGGCCCACTTTTTTTTTTCTACACAGTCTGGTTGGAAAAAGACAAGTCTATCTAGTTCAACCAATAAAAGGAGAAAAAATAAAATACAATTATACAATCCTATTAGGGCCGAAACAACTAATCGATTAATCCACAACTAATCGATTATGAAAATAGTTGTCAACTATTTTCAGTCGATTAATCGGTCAGCTGATTAGTTGGCCTACATACAGAATGCATTATTTGTTTAAATATCAGGAAATAGTGCAGCAAACAGCTCAGTACACCATCCATAAATGTCAGTAAGTGCCTGAGAACTTGTGAATGTGTAAGGAGCAATGCCTCATGGGCTGTGTAGTCCTGGGCAGGAAGGGAGTTGTTATAAAAAGTCAGAAGTTTTTTTTTTACCTTGCTATAGGTGCACTCTATACTATACTTTGCAGCTTGCTATTGCAGCACTCTGAAGGCAGGAGGAGCCAGAATCGTCGGTGGGGGGCCCCAGAAGAGGAGAATCAGGGCTGCTCTGTGTAAAACCATTACACAGAGCAAGTAAGTATAACATGTTTGTTGTTTTTAAAAAAAATACTTTAAAGACTGTGTGCAGGGAAGATCAGCATCTGAACCCAGAGAAGGTGGCAGCTGATAGACTGGAGGCATTACAATTACATTTAAAATAAACCAGTATTGTGTATTATATTTAACCACTTCCCGCCCGGCCTATAGCGGATTGACATCCGGGAAGTGGTTCCGTTATCCTGACTGGGCGTCATATGACGTCCAGCAGGATAACATGCTGGCGCGTGGGGCACGCATCGCAGCGATCGGTGGAGCAGTGTGTCAGTCTGACACACCGCTACATCGATCTTGGTAAAGAGCCTCCGGCGGAGGCTCTTTACCATGTGATCAGCCGTGTCTAATCACGGTTGATCACGATGTAAATAAGAAGAGCCAGTGATCAGCTTTTCCTCACTCGCGTCTGGTAGACACGAGTAGAGGAGAGCCGATCGGCGGCTCTCCTGACAAGGGGGGTCTGCGCTGATTGTTTATCAGCGCAGCCCCCCCTCAGATCACCACACTGGACCAACAGGGATCGCCACTAGGACCACCAGGGCAATGGGCACTGATTGGCACCATTATGTATTAGTTATGCACAGCAGTGCCACCAATAAATTTTATCAGTGTCACCTGTCATTGCCCATCGGTGCCACCTGTCAGTGCCCATCAGTGCCACCCATAAGTACCAATCAATGCCACCTACGAGTGCCCATCGGTGCCACCTATGAGTGTCCATCAGTGCCACCTATCAGTGCCCATCAGTGTCGCCTATCAGTGCCCATCATCAGTGCCACCTCATCGATGCCCATCAGTGCCGCCGTATCAGTGCCCATCAGTGAAGCCATATCAGTGCCCATCAGTGAAGCCATATCAGTGCCCATCAGTGAAGCCATATCAGTGCCCGTCATTGAAGGAGAAAATGTACTTATTTACAAAAAATTTTAACAGAAACAAAGAAAAACTTGTTTTTTTCAAAATTTTCGGTCTATTTTTATTTGTTGAGCATAAAATAAAAACCGCAGAGATGATCAAATACCACCAAAAGAAAGCTCTATTGGTGGGAACAAACGATAAAAAATTTGTTTGGGTACAGTGTAGCATGACTGCGCAATTGTCATTCAAATTGCGACAGCGCTGAAAGCTGAAAATTGGCCTGGGCGGGAAGGTGTATAAGTGCCTGGTATTGAAGTGGTTAAAAATTATCATATCCATGAAAAAAAAAAAAAGTCTCAGCTTTTAGTACTACTTTCATATAAAATATTTATATCTCCCTTCCCCCTTCATATCTGGCTCCTAGTTAAAATGCCCATATATCATAGTTCTGGGTGTATTTATGATTATATATAAGTAAAATATTATTACTTTCACTGTTTCAGAGTGTAAATTAACCCTTTAAAGTAGCAATTATCTGCTCTTTTTGTACTATATAGGGCTAATTTTAGTTTTTTTTTAACCCCATGATGACAGATGATACAAAAAAAAAAAAAAGCATGCTGCTGCTGTTACTAAACGTCTTAGGCCTGGTTCACATCTATGCGTTTTTTTGGTGCTTTTTGCAGAATCGCACTCCAGTTCATTTCACATGGTTTCCTATGGGACACATTCAGATCTATGCTTTTTTCAGCTGCTGCATATTTGAAAAGGGTCAAGGACTTTTTTGTAGCTCTAAACGCTTTTTTTTGGTTCAATAGACTTCAATGGAGAAGCTGCAGAAAAGCATGTAATGCGTTTTTGCCGCAATTTGCGTTTTTTAATCTGCCCAACAAATTGGCCAAAAGAAGCATTAAAAAAAGCAAAACGCAATTCGCAGCAAAATCGCGTGTGCAAAAATGCAAAATGCACACAGCGAAAAGCAGTGTAGAAACAAAGCAAACTGCATAGGTGTGAACCGAGCCTTATGTTGGCCATTCACGTATCAATTTTTTTTAAATTTCACTTGCTTTAACATTGAGTTTTAAAACTAATGTCATTTCTGAATGAGAACCACATACACTGTCTGAAAATTCCTTTGACCAAGAAGTTTTCTATTCTGCTCCGTCAAATTTTCCCATCACTGTGGTAAAAAAAAAACGTCAATTGTGTCAAATCTAACTAACGATTAGAAAATCAAACGAATGTTCTTAAAATTACATTATTATTATTATTTTTTATAGAGGACATTGTTTTTGTGTGGTCATCATATAATCTATTACAGTTCTTTCTGAAAATCGGCAAAATAGTCTTTTTTTTTTTCTCTAAATAAAAAATTTCATCTGAGTTCGATGTTATTTACCAGATTCAACCTCTAATAGTGTATACAGTATATCTCTTTTGTCTGTTATTCTCAGAGTGGATTAGAGATTTTGCTCCCTAACCAGATAGTTGGTGTTGTGGAAAATTTTATGAAGAAGTATTTTAATGTATTGTCATAAGAGTCTCCCAGTGTCCGTTCTCTCGCAGGCCACTCTAAGGAGCTGACTGGGGCAGACTGACGCTGGTTGAGATCCATTTGGTAGTGAAAAGCTCTTTGGGGATGTAGAGAAATGTTTGTGGAGTGGGGATATGTTCGCCAGCCAAGGGCCCCTGTGCGATGCACAGAACGATCGTCTGGTGGGGCTGTGTTCACTCTGCAAAGACATTATCGGTTTAACAAGTGTGTCGCTCATGTTGCCCCTGTGTGCCTGATCAACATATTTGTGGCCCAGTGAGTGTACGCCTGCCGATAATCTCTCGTCCACAAAGACAGTAGAATAATCCAGGTATACATTGTTCTCTGGAACAATGTATAATAGGGATTTCTATCAATGGAAGTACGGGAGTCTTTTGGGTTGTTCTGGTTGGAGACAGAGTCAATGTTTGAAAGCCATGTGGCTTCTAAAAGCATGCATGCACCCTGTCTCTGCTCAGACACACCCATAAGACTCCTGTAGTCAGTGTTCATTGGCTGTTGCATTTTCCTGTGTTGTTAAATCCTTATATGGTCATTTCCTCTGTATTGTTAATTTCCTGTGAGGTCACATACTTTGTAGGAGGCGTTTGGCTATTGGAGGCACAACCCTCAACTTGGGACTTCCTGTTGATATGTAAATAAAAGCAGACTCACGGCTAAGGGAGGCAGAGATGCTGAGATGAGTACGTAAGAATATGTTGATGTCTGTTTACTGGGGAATGGGGAACCAGAGGCGAGACATGCGATCAAAAGGTACGGTATATCATTAAGACGAAAATGGGTGCTTATTAGCACAGGAGATATGGCTGTGTGCATAGCATACAGCCATCTTTCTACGACATTGGCGATTTATATTTACCACTGTATATAGATATTTAAGAATAAATAGCCTTTTTCTTTATACTTTACATATTAACTAAATTATACCCCACACCCCCTATAGACAGCAGAGGATGGGAGGAGCAGACGTGTGAGGTGAGAGCTCCTTCACACACCCGGACCACACAGAGAGAAAGCTGCTTCTGATTATACTAATGGATCACAGCAGTCAGTAACACCAGCACTGCCAGCAGCCCACAGATCACAGTGGAGAGAGAGCTTAGAGCAGAGAGCAGCAGTAAGATAAGCATGACAACCCGTAGGCGTGCAGCTCACCAACCGGCCGGAGGAGGAAGCAGGAACATGGTTGGCGGATTGAGAGCATACATGACGTTGCAGAGAGGAGAAAATACTGGAGGAGCGGCAGCCCGTCGATACGGGAGCCTAGAAACTGGCGGACCACAAGGGAAAGTCGGCCGCGGCTCGCCGATCATACAGCACACCGCACATGTTCAGAGCCCGCAGATCCAGAGCCCATCTATGTGTGGGAGAGGCAGCCGGAGGCCTGAAGGAGATGAGCGGAGAAAAAAATAATGGGAACATGGAGCCGGAGCAGAGGGGTAGTGCGCAGACCCCAAGAGGTATGGAGGAGAGCTGGTGTGGTAGTGACCCTAAAGGGGGTAAAGAGGGACTACCAAAGCTGGGTGATACCCCAACAGAAAAGGGGATGGGATCATTTGCTGTCTTAACCTCTTGACATCCAGAGGCCGTCATATGACGGCCTAGACTTTCAGGGGTTATATCGGAATGATGCCTGAGGCTACAGACATCATTCAGATACCGGCATTTTCAGCTGTTCCACCGCTTGATCATTCTTACGGGCGTCCCCCCTCCAGCCGCCCTCCGGTGCTTCTACTGACTCACCTCAGCGATCGGTGAGTCGGATAGCGGAATCCGCCGGCGCCGGATGTAGATCATAGAGATTTCCGGCGGACCAGATGGTCGCCGGAGTCTCTATGATCGTTCGGAGGCCGGGCGCGATGTTATGACGTCACGCCCGGCCTCTGCATTAAAAAACACAGCGCCGAGGGGGGCGGGACCGGAAGTTGCCCTGCAAGTTGCCTGAACCTCCAGCTCTCCACCAGCCCACAGCGTTAAGGCCTAAAAGGGGGACTTTTAGACACATTTTATGGGAGGCAGCAGGAGAACCAGATCCTCCAAACCCAGGGGATCATCCCAACCGCCGTCCGGTTCCACAACAACCCTCCACGGGTATTTTAAACCCTCCTCTATGTCCGAGGACGAGCGGGACAAGATGGCGCCGACGGCCCCTGCCTCCTCCACGAGGCAGTCACCGCAGCGGAGCTCAGCACCCCCTCCACTACTCCAGAGCACAGCGGACCTGGATCGGGAGACAGAGGACCGGAGGAGCAGGGGATCGGCAGCGGTGAGTCCACCCCCTCCTCTCCCAGCACAAGGGAAGCATCCCTGCCCGCCTCAGGACGCCTTACCAGGCCTCACTGCCAACCCCTACACGCAGTGCTCACAGGCCTTCCCGCAGCTGCTGCGCACCATGTCTGACCCATCCATATCCCTGGGGGGAACGGTGTCCCCCACACCTTCACTGCAACTCAGTGATTTTCCCCCGCTGCCAGGACCAGAGAACATGGGGGACATTGGACTGGTATCAGGGATGAACTATGACAGAGACACCCTCCAACCAATGTTCCCCCCCCCCCCCGTCTCCCCTCAGCCGCAGCAACAAATCCGCCATAATGCCTCCAGGCCCACAGAGCAAAGATCAAGCCAGACAAAATCATATGCCCAGGTGACAAGCTCGCCGACCTTGATCCCTATGGAGGTTATGGAAGGAGGCCCCCCCTCTCATTCACAGAGGCCTTTATGGGGGGACATGAAAGTTCCTCAACCACAATCTTGGGACTCTGGGAGATCAGCACCCCCCCATTTGCAAGGGAATCATCCCCACCACACAGCCCACAACGCCACATAGAGCACGCCCAACGCTTCCAGCACCCCACCTCGTGGCAGGACTGCCTTCAGGCTATTCCCACTAAGGAGGACTTCAGGCTCCTTATTGAAGAGGTCAAGTCAGCATGCCGAGCAGAAATTCAAGTGATACATGCTAACCTTAAACACCTATCTGAAAGGGTGGAGATGGCGGAGGAGGAAATTCAGGAGACCAAGCTGGCGGTACATCGCACCCAAGTAAAGGGGGCCGACCACCATATAATGCTCCGGAACATGCACCGTCATATTGAAGATTTGGATAACCGAGGACGTCGAAACAACATCCGAGTCAGGGGTCTGCCTGAGTCAGAGGGTCCCGAAGATCTTCATGAAACTCTGCAACTCCTGTTTAACAACCTTCTGGGGGACCCCCCAAACAAACCTATTGAGATGGACCGTGCCCACCGTGCCCTCCGTCCCAAGGGGCCCGTCTCCAGACCCCGAGACGGGTCCATTCCTTTCCTCTGAAAGAGGACATAATGGGCAAAGCCCGCACCACAAAAAAGGTACTTTTTGAAAACACGCAAGTCCAGCTATTTCCAGACCTCTCCTGGATAACTTTACAGAAACGCAGACTGCTCCAACCCCTACTTATTCTTCTCCAAGAAAACGACATCACATACCGCTGGGGATTCCCCTTCAGCCTCTCTGCCCGTCGGCAGGGAAAATCAGCAGTGCTACGCTTTCCAGAAGACTTGGAAAATTTTTGTGACATCATGGAGATCCCTTTACCTCGCCTGCCTGAATGGGACTTAGTGGATTTGCCCACGCCACCTCCCGTGGTGTGGCAGAAGATCCCACCAACTAAGCGCCCCAGAGACCGGGACTCCCCCAGCGGATCTACCAAAGCAAAGCCTAAAAAAGGATGACTGTCCTTCTCCCCTCTCCTGCCCCTCCCAACGCAGTTATAAGTTATTCCCCCTAGGCCTCCCCCGCCTATCACTTCATTAGCAATATTGGGCACCCCCTTCTGTTGGAGACGTGTCAGTAGTGGTTCTTCTGGTCACTGATCCCCCCCTAGAGGTTAACCCTACTAGAGTTCCCCATTGTCACTCTGTTTTGAGGACTTGAACACAGTTGATTTTGTTTCGAGTTGTTCGCTATGCCCCCCCGGACTGGGCCCTTGTTGGGGGGACCTACTGGAACCTATTAGAATCTGGGCGGTATATACTGTCCGGGACAACAAAATGTTTATTGCTAACAGATATGCTACTAACCATTTTTCTCCTTTTTTTTCTCCTCTCTACTTATTCTACTCCTTCCCTCTCCTCCCCATCCCTCCCCTCCTTATGGCTCGCCGCAGGTCTGGGGCGGTTACCCGGCTACATCTCACGCCTGAACCTCATCGCTCCCTGGATTTCCTGGAGGGCCCACAGCTGGATAAGCTAAGTAATCTGGTGCACGCACACACTGATGACCATGGCTAAGATCTTATCGTTTAATGTCCACGGCTTGAACTCAAACAAAAAAAGGCATCTCGCATTGAGGGAGCTCAGGCAGATTGGGGCAGATGTAGCTATGCTGCAGGAGACACACTTCAATAGTGATTAATCCCACAACCCATCAGACTCGGGCCGCCCGTGATTCCAAGTTGTTTTGTCAACTAACCAGGCACCATGCTTTATTCGACACATGGAGGGCTCTACACCCAGGAGATAGGCAATACACATTTTATTCTGCCCCCCACCACATGCATTCCCGCTTAGACTATTTCTTCGTTAATAATAACACCCTACGCGCCACCAAAACCGCCCGGATCATCCCCATTTCTTGGTCCGACCACGCCCCAGTTCTTATATCACTAGAAATAGGCATCCCTACTCGCAAACC